>JAGDQP010028207.1:0-24331 GCA_022664845.1 Lepisma saccharinum | reverse complement strand
CTATGTCAATCTGTTCATGAGCAAGCTTAAACAAGATTTCCTATAAATCATGAGCAAGCTTCTACTCCATTCTTTGAGTCCGTCTTTTAGATAACATTTTCATCATATGGCCAAGACGGTGAAGCCACCCTCAACAAGTTTCTAAGGAACAACTGAACAACAGCTGTTCAGTTTACTTGGTTTCTTTTCAAACAAACAAGTCACACTGTCTACACGTGGATATTACTCTTGAAAAAAACGCCCTCATCACTTACCATCCAGATCCAATATTTACATTATACAAGCACACCACAAAAACGATTTCTTTATCCCTTGTCCTCAGAGGACAACGCCAGAATTCCACCACCTCTGGACCTACAAGAAACGCCACCGCAGGTTGACTGTAACCAAGAAAATCCGGCGCGTATCCCTGCACTTTGAACCGACTCTCACTCCCAGCACTAATGCAAATCCAGCGGCTAAATCACTTAGTTCCATCCTAAATTGACCCAGATCAGAAAAATCCTGTTTCCACTTCCACATCCTCCGATTTGACTAGGACAGATGATTAGTATTTCCCGCAAACTCGAATTAAGTTTTTCAGCAGCCCACCCAATCTTAAAAACATCATGATCCGTAAGAATCCTTGCCCTTCACCACCACCAACCAGGGCCCACATACAGACGAGACTCACCTGCTCATTCCTAGTCGCTTCTGAATTTGAATTGAATCACATTTCATTTAAGACCTCCAGGAAACTTTGTCTCAGGCAGAATTGGTGAAATGAAGAAATTATCAGAATTCCGAGAAAACACATGCACACGGTGCTTTTCCACCACAAAGCCCAAAAGGCACGAGAAGAATGGAACCGGGAATTCCCACGCCTCCAAGGTGAGCGTTCTACCACTGAACCACCGTAGTCCAACTCATAGCTTCTACCACAGTCACTATCGATACTGCTAGTGGCAACTGCATCTTAAATCCTAAAGTCACTTGCTACACCTACAGCATAATATCCTAACCTTAAGATCCTGTGATGCCTCTTATGTATAGCAAACAAGCGGACCCTTCAACATTCGAATTAAAACTATCGCCATTTTTGCGCCATGAATAAGCCAGATGTTGCATTCTAACAAGTATCTGTAACCAAACCGTTCCCTTTCCTATTCCAAATCTGAATCGTTCCTCTTCCATTTACGCGTTAGTTCTGTTGTATAAGATTTGTAGAAGAATTTTCACTGAATCTGCTATTAAACTGATGGCTGCTTTAACCTTCACACCTTACTGCATTCGTTTTCTTTTGCAATGGAATCACTGTTCCTAGAAAGTCACCTGACCGTTCTACTGATTTAAGAAATTTGGTTGCAAAGACGCATATCAACTTTTCCCCTTTCTCTTACGTTTTTCATCCATTCACTCGGAACATGAATATTTTGTAAGGATCCCTTCCTCTCTTTATCTTCATTTTTACTCTCTAAATATACGTTACACGCATTAACGAAAAAAAAAGTCTGGAAAGTTAAATGATGAAATACTGTTCAGTAACTAGTCAGCTGTTACTGTTCAATAGCAGTATGAATATATACTAGTCTTGTTTAACCGAATTTGATGCAACGAAGGGTGTTTCGGTTCAACGAAAAACAGTGATTTACATACTGTAGTTTAGTAAAGAACAACCTTATTTTAAACTAAACAAAGGCTCTATTATAATTAACCGCATACAAGGGATTTGTTCAATGAATGTTGCTATGAAACAGTGCTTCATTTGGAGCAGTGAACCGTGTACGCGTTAAACCATTTTTGTTCCTAAATTATTTTTCAAACACACTATTATAAAGTAGAGTACAGTACGATTTACTGTGTTTACAAAGAACTAAATAAAACTCGCAAGTGCGTTTAAAGTTATACAGTACGTACTGTACATGTATGATTTTAATTTGTTCGTACATACTATACATAGAAACGAGAAAAATCGAAATGTAAAACCTTACAATACTGTATTTCAAAATAAAAAAATATCTGTCTTCGGGATTCGATTAAGACTCTATTGTATTAATTTTAAATGTTACAAAAATCACTTTATTTGAAAGACCTATGTCTGAATTGATTTTGTCTTCTAGACAGAACAAACTTGTTTAAAATAAAAATTAAAGAAGTAAGTGATTAGATTTCAGCTCAGTTTCGGGAGACACCTATTATAATCAATTATAAGAAAGCTAATGGTACATTCTTAAGTTTTAACGCATCTATCATATTGTATCTAGTTTCCTGTTTGCCCAATTGACACTTCATTCTTGAAAGTTTATTTGTTTTCGAGAAAACTCTTTATACTCTTGTTTCTAACGATCCTACCTTTTTCACTGAATGTACTTTCAGTTAATGTAATTCAAACTAACAACATTGGAACAGCAGTTAAACAAAATAAGAACAGAAAAATTTACAAAGAACGGAACTGTCGCTGTTAACGTTATATATTAATGTTAGAATACCTAACCTCTTTTTCATACGTTCTTGCTGGTTTCCCTTTGTGCCTAGTCACTGTACGACAAACGACTGTTCCGTTGAATTTATTAGTCTGATAGAATCAGAGGAAAATCAAATCAAACATGGAGTAAAAGCATTAACTGCGCATACTCAGTATCGCTCACGTGAAACTGGAGGCCACGCATTGATGCACGTTGTTGTGTCTTTGCTTCGAGCAAATCTAATTCTTACAAAATATTATCAGCACAGAAAATAGTCTAAAATGAAATGTTCGTGGACAAATCGCGGTCCAAGCTATATCAAAAGCATTTTTTTTTTTAAAGGGAGTTAATGATAAATATACGTGTTTCATCTTTGAACGTAGTTTAAAAATAAAAACGAAAAGTTAAAGGCATAAAAGTAGGACATATACTACTTCCTTGTCGAC
The DNA here is from genome assembly GCA_022664845.1 of Lepisma saccharinum. Taxonomy (NCBI): domain Eukaryota; kingdom Metazoa; phylum Arthropoda; class Insecta; order Zygentoma; family Lepismatidae; genus Lepisma; species Lepisma saccharinum. Next base: position 21,441 of record JAGDQP010028207.1, on the reverse strand, counting down.
AGAACATGAAATCATGTACATAACTTTTTATCTTTCTGTTTTGTATTGCTCTGATTCCTAGTAAATCCCGTTATTTCTGTTCACTTAATCCCAATTTGTTTCCAAAGAAAAGGAGGGATTAAAAAAAACTAAACAAAACTACTTTGCATCAGCGCCACAGGCATCATATTTTTCTTAACAATATCTAGTGGATGAACTAAAAACAGCCTGACTAAAAGTGTGCTTTTATATCACAATTTTAGCCAAAGTACAATTAAAATATTCATTCATATGACCAACAAAAATAGCGCCATTCTATTAAATTATTATAAATGTGTTTAACTCAGGCGCGGAGAACAGGCAAGGATTTGGAAGAAAATGTGACGTCTTCAAAACTCGATCAAAAATATAGTAGTTTTGTATATTTTATAATAATTGACACTAGTGTGCTCAATAAATTTTTGAACGTGCAAATTACTGACACCCATAGCTGTTTCTCAAGAGCATGTCTCATTCGATAAAGCAGTTAACAAGAAAATACAGTTTGCAAAGGTAGTAAAAGAATTACACGGATGTTCATATTTATATAAAGACTGTATTGAAACAGGAAAAATAAAGTAGTACAATATTTCCTACACGCTTAATACAATAAAACTCAAATTAATAATTATGTATTCACCCTTCTCTCATCTGTACACAAGCATGCTCTCTAACCTATCAATAGATGCACGTTTCATCTCCTGTTGTGAATTTAATTTCTACTCCTGGCATTTCTCTTTTAATTTCTTCTTCGATACCAGGTACTACTTCATTCCAATTTATTACAAGGCGTGTTAAATGCTTTAAGTACGTTGGGATAAGTCTGACTGAGTCACCCTTTACGTCATGTAATATCCCGATTGCTAGATCATTCAGCTGTGTGCATCCCTTGATGATAAATTCTAAACCAGTATCGGTAATATCTGAGTTAGAACAATCTATAAGCAGCAATGTTAACATCGGGCAATTAGATGAAATAATTCGCGCATATGAGTCATCGAAATGATCAAAATTCAAGGACAATTCTCTTAAGTGTACTAAACCTCCTGCTTCAAATAAACTTGGCAGTCCTCTATCCCACCAACTCCCCATAATCATTGCCAATGTAGACAAATTTATCTTTCCAATTCTAAATAAAGTTTCTTCAGTCATGGGCATACATCCAACAATTTCAAGCTTTTCCAGATTTGTACACTTGTCTAACTCACCCAACACATCGGGATCTGGAGGTGCGGTTAGTCGTATGTACTTAAGAAAATGTTTTCTTTGCTCTATTAGGAACAAAATATCACCGCTAGACAAATTAGTTGACATCATAATATTAAGTTCTTCCAGATCACAGGTACTACTGATTTTTCTGAAAGACTCACTTCGCAAATCACAACTGAACGGAATCTCGAGTTTCTTTAATCTTTTGAATCCCGATATAAGGTCAAAGCATCTTGATTCTAAATCTGCAGCAGATACAGAAAATGAGAGCTTACTTAAATTTGGACAACACTGGACCAGCTTTTCGAAAATATGCGGGCGAATGAACCTTCCATCTTGAAAAGTAAGTGAACGAAGATGATTCTTACAGCTTTTGGTCATTTCGTTCAAAATTGCTTCCACAAAATTTGGCCTACAATCTATCACTAAATGTTGTAACCATAAAGCCCGCGAGATAACTTCAAGTGCGTCACCAATAAATACAGTGTTATCTATAACAAACGTCTGTTTATTCCACATGATAGGATCTTTCACCAGTTCGTTCCAATAACTACATACATATGCAGCTCTACACAAATCTATAATAGAAAGTTCGTCGAATATTTTCAGAAGAATCTCCCCTGGTAGGTCACTAATTGTTCTCCCACTCGAACAGCTTGAAGAATCCATTCTCGTTTGTGTTATTTATCCTAATTAGATGGTTTTTACCAGAAAACCACACTGGAAAGAAGAAAAACATATATTAGTACGCCACACTGGTCACAGGTGATATTTTCACATTTTACAATCTCATATCGGATTAAATTTGACATATATGGCTCACACAAGGGCTTTGCTGCAACTTAAATTCCACGGTTTTATCTCGAATACTAAATTTATGGCAGAAACGAAATATATAGTCCTGACCGAAAAAGATACGATTTCGACATTTCATGCTACCGAACGGTTCCTTTCGGCGTAACTTGCTGGGCGCGAGAATTTTACTCAGACGGAGAATTAACCCATCTGATATACCAGTTTTGAATTCAGTGGCTATCTTCGTTATCGTGAAATGCACAGAACAGCATAAGATTTGAATTTCAATTTTATTTATGGGCTTTAGACATCTAAGGCTTAGGCCGTGATGGCAGGGAGGGAAAGGATTCGGGAAGGTGTCGGCCAAGGCACTTGCCTCGTGTGAATGAGGAAAAAAACCTTGGTAAACCCTGTTACGATGGTCGGCCATTGGAATCGAACCCACGACCTCCCGAATGCTACGCCAACGCTCTACCATTGAGCTACGGTAGCTCGGTAAGAGCATAAGAGCTTCAAATTCTGCATTCCTGAATGTTAGAATACAGATAATTAGTCTATTATTTTACGATCATATTTGTGTCTTATTTTAAGGATATTCAGTGCAAGGAAGTATCCTAACTGAATATACTAATACAATTAATTTAATACTGTCAGAACATTTTTCCAACTGTTAATTTTCATAACACAAGAGATGTATTATGATTATCAATTTTCTCACCGTGCGTACCATGCCTATAATATCGTGAGGAAAACGATCACAGCTAAGCTATTATACTACACAGATTGTCGTTTGGTTGCTAAACTTGTAATTAACACAAAATGGGGATGAGGTAGGAGGATTTAAGAATCTTGTATCTCCTGCAGTAACCACAGAATTATGCTTTTAGAAATTCCATTTTCTCCACCACTTCGGAAGTTTGCCATTATTATAACTTTGAATTATAAGAAAAATTAAATAATTTCTTTCGAGATTATTTTCGTGTGGATATTACGAAAATACGGATTTTTACAAATCCATCGGTGTATGCAATATATATAACCCTAACTTTTTAACTTTCAATTTTTTATTTCTGTTAATGTATATCTCACGATTGTAATACATTTGATGTTCTCATTTGTTTCCGCAATAAAATTTATTACTATTATTATAATTATTATCGATTTCTCGGATTCGAGTAATTTCATTATTTGCTAGTATGTTTACTTTAACGTGGAATTTTGAACTTTATTTTGCGACCCTTAGGTATCTCCGACTCAGGCAGACTTTAGCGTGAAATACATCCATCTCAAATTAACAAACTATAGTGGCTATCACATGTTTTGATATATAACGATATTCCTTATAATCCCTTGGTTTATCGTTACAAAATTTCTAAAATGAAAAAAAATACATCAAAGAAATTAACAAACCAGTCACCTGCACGTTTGATACGATTTGGTTTACTTCTACAATATTTCTAAGTGCACCCGTCAGAAAACTAACAGAAATTTTAATTCATTCAAATCTTTATAAACTTAAATTAAATTCTTGTCTTTTCATTTCTAAATTAATTAAAAACTAAAAATTATAATTAAAAAATTCTGAAATGGAAAAACGCTATTTATTTTTTAAAAATTTATCTAATGTAATATCATGATTTTTTCAGAAAAGTTTTTGTTGAAGTATTTACTGAAGGGTTAGTTAAAGACTTGCGTGCCTTACCAAATCAAAGCTAATTAAGTAGCACAACCGAATCTAATATACTGATGCTAAACTTATACATGCATATACCGATTGAACTTGCAATGGCGCAGCATAGGCGTTGAATCTTGCAACCTAAACATAGAGGCGTTACTGTTCTGTTCTAGCTACTGCTGGAAATACTGGTAAAGTTTCAAACAAAAAGCGGAAGAACAATAATGCTGAGCGAGTATGCAAATACCGTCAGAAAGACTTTTAAAGCAAAAGAGAAGCTTAGGTATATTACATTTAGAAGAAATGTGACAAAAAACAAAAGAAGAAAATTAATGAACATGCTAAGGAACAAATGAGAGGACTCCTTGCAAGAAAGCAAGTAGCAGCTCAGGTGAATGCATTTCTTGTGAAATAATCCCGCAGGGAATGAGTAAAGCGGTACAAATCAACAAAAACTAGAACTGTAACATCAGTAAAAATTTATATATACATTAAAAAGCTCCTTAGAAATAATTATCAACAACAATGCGCTCTGAGAGGTATATATTAATCTCAAAATCATTGATATCACATATACCAACACTAAAATCCATAAGGAGCACACTAATCCATTCTTTGTAACACGAAAAAGAGTTTAGTGCCCTAAAGAAATATTTTTTATTAAAAATTTGCACCGCTAAGTAAGTATAAGGGGGAATCGCCCTCAGATGTTAAAAAAGAAAATAAATAAAAAAATCCTCGCTCTATGTTATTCTCTGTAAAAACTTTTGGCAAAAGGAAATCTACATATAGCCAACACAGACAGACAGTTCAAAAAAGGGCAGCACTATGCACATGTAATGAAAAAAAGAGATTATAAAAAATATACACCAAAGACGCAATAGATAACTGCCCGGCTGTTGGAAGATAGACAAACGCCATACTACTGAATTCAAAATGTTCTGCCTAGAAGCATGTAAGTTAAAATGGATATTAAACATTAACAAACCCCAGCAACTACAAAACCGCTTGCGGTTGCGAATTAATTTTGACACACGAAGTTCTTTGTTATAAATGCTACAGAAGCGGATCCCACTGAACCGCCCACACCCATCAGTATACCAGTAGATAAGTAATTATACTCCTGTACTTCATTCAGCGTCGGATTTTCTTGGTTACAAGGTCAGGCTACGTGGCATATCTTGTAGGTCCAGAGGTGGTGGAATTCGGGCATTTCCCTCTGAGGGCAAGGGAGAAAGGAATCGCTTTCCTGGTGTGGTAAGCATGGGAGCTTGTATAACGTAAATATTGGATCTGGGTGGTAAATATTATGTGAATGGAAGTGATGGTGTTTTTTCTAGAGTGATGTCCACGTCAAGACAGTGTGACTTGTTTGTTTGAAATGGGCTAACTAAATTGGACAACTGTTCATTTATTCCTTAGAAACGTGTTAAGGGTGGCTTCATCATTTGGCCATAAGATGAAAATGTTATCTAAGAAACTGATTCAAAGTAATGGAGTTGAAGGTTAGGTTTATAGGAAATCTTGTTGAAGCTTGCTCATGACCAGATTGGCATAGCAAGAGGACATAACTGTGCCTCGGAGATGAAGGTAGTTTAGTTGTGGAAGATAAAGTTACACGTGATAATTAGCTTGGGTAGGCTTATAAGGAAAGATGAATCTCTAATATGAGGTTTCAATCTCTGAGTATGAATTCTAAAGCTGCTATGTTATGGACAGGAATAATATTGGTATACAAGAAATTAACTCCGATAATAATATGTAAGAGGGAGAGGCGGTAATTTACGGATTATTTCTAGGAAGTGGTAGGTGTTTCGTACGTAGGCAGTCAGCGCTTGAACATGTGGTTCAAGGAAGGAGTCATTGAAAGCGGAAATACAATAAACCCTCGTTTATCCGGTACGATTTTAGAAAAAAAAAATGTCAGTTTCAAAATCGTACACAAGTGAGCGCATCTAATTAATTCTCCGCGGTGTAGCTGTATTTGTCCTCAATTTATTAAAGCAAATTTTCTCTTTTATAATATGAACCATTTTGTTGGTATATTTGGGAAAACAATATATCGGGAACAGGTCTGGATCCATCAAATCCGGATAAATAAAGTTTTAATGAAAGTATATAGGGTGGATGATGATGTGAGAAGGAAGCCAGACAGGGCCTAGTTTGATGGTATCATCCTGATATTTGCCTGGTGTGACTGAGGATAAACTCTGGAAAAATGGCAATCAGGACGGATGGCCAGTGGGATCTGTCCCAGGACCTTCCAATTGCTAAGCCAACGCTCTACCAACTGAGCTACAGCTGGTTGCTGTGAAGTGTTAACTAAGTGGAGTCCATTTTTTTATTTATTTTTTTTCGTGAAATTTATATAAATTTTTAGTAAACAAAGATAATCAGGCTTAATGGTAATTTTCTTGGCCAGTATTGAGATCTGGTTTCTTGATTATGATGTAAGATTTTTTTTTTTTTTTAACTGAGCGATCTACATGATAGAACATGTATTTAGGGTTTATGTAAAATGTAGCTTTAACCCGATGTCTTTAGTTTTGTAAATGTTTGGAAAGGCGGAAATATGCTACTCGGAGTTAGCATCCCTCTCATGTTCGCCGACTACAATTGCAAGTTAGTAATGACGTATACACCCAGGACTTATGTGCGGAGAAGAATATATCCGGAAAAGACAATTAAGAAATTAATTTATTTTACTTTCGTTTCAGATTAAAAAAAAAAAAAAAAAAATGAGTCTACTGATGTCGTTCATGTACCGATTGACCCTGTATTGTCATATATACAAGAACATATTTGAAAAAATCCTTGAAAAAGATAGGATTTCTCAATTTAATCAAATTATTAATTTCCATCGAATGCCGACCGCGGTAGTCGTGTGGTATGAGGCCAGCGTCTCCAAGATTCCGGGTTCCAATCCCGGCTGGGACATGGATGTTTGTGGACATTAACAGCTACGACAATCATGTCGGGCCGAAGTCATGGGCCCCAAGTTTATAAAAAAAAAATTAACATTTCCACCAATTTTTTTAAATTTGAAGATAACTTTTACATTCAAAACAATGGTTTAGTTATGGTAAGTCCTCTTTCGTCCATTTTAGCTAAAGTAGTATGCGATCATATAGAATTTTGAATTTAATTTAGGCCCTGTCTGGCTTGCTTCTTACATCATCCTCCACCCTATTCATTTACATTAAAATTTTATTTAATTCCGGATTTGATGGAACCAGACCCGTTCCTGATATAATGTTTTCTCCAGCGCCTGCAAATATAGCAACAAACTGGTTCATATTATAAAAGAGAAAATTTGATTTAATAAATTGAGGACAAATAAAGCAACACCGCGGAGAATCAATTAGATGCGCTCACTCGTGTACGATTTTGAAACTGACATTTTTTTTAAAAAATTATTCCTGAATAATTGGGTTTTAATGTATTTCCTCTTTCTCTGCCTCCTTCCTTGAACCACATGTTCAAGCGCAGACTGTCTACATACAACACATCCACTACTTCCTAGACATAATCCGTAAACTATCGCCTCTCCCTTCTTACATATTATTATCGGAGTTACTTTCTTGTATACCAATATTATTCCTGTCCCTGACACAGCATCTTTAGAATTCTTCCTCAGAGATCCAAACATCATCTTACAGTCACAGCTCTCCTTATAAATCTAGCCAAGATAGTTCTCACCTGTAACTTCCGAGGCACAGACATGTCCCCATCCTAAATCAATCAGTTCATGAGCAAGCTTAAACAAGATTTCTTATAACATAACCTTCAACTTCATTACTTTGAGTCCGTTTCTTAGATAACATTTTCATCATATGGCCAAGACGGTGAGGCCACCCTCAACAAGTTTTTAAGGAACAAATGAACAACAGTTCTCCAATTTACTTGGTCCATTTCAAACAATCAAGTCACACTGTTTTCACGTGGATATCACTCTTTAAAAAAAAAAGCCCTCATCACTTACCATCCAGATACAATATTTAAATTATACAAGCACACCACAAAAACGATTTCTTTCTCCCTTGCCCTCAGAGGACAACGCCTGAATTCCACCACCTCTGGACCTACAAGAAACGCCACTATAGGCTGACTTTGTAGCCAAGAAAATCCGACGCGTATCCCTGCACTTTCAACCGACTCTCACTCCCAGCTGCAATGTAAATCCAAAGGCTCTAAACCACTCAATTCCGTCCTAAATGGACCCAAATCAGAAAAATCCTGTTTTCACTTCCACGTCCTCTGATCTGACTACGACAGATCATTAGTATTTCCCGCAAAGTCGAATTAAGTTTTTCAGCAGCCCATCCAATCTTAAACACTCCATCTCATCCATCACCAGCCCATCTATGATCCGTAAGAATCCTTGCCCTTGGCGACCAGGAAACTTTGTCTCAGGCAGAATTGGTGAAATGAAGAAATTGGGAGAACTCAGACAAAACACGTGCACACGGTGTTTGTCCACCACAAAGCCCAAAAAGCCACGAGGCGGAATCGAACCGGGAACTCTCACGCCCTACCACTGAACCACCGTAGTCAAAACTCATCGCTTCTACCACTCAATATCAATACTGCTAGTGGAAACTGCATCTTAAATTCAAACTAACAACACTGGAACAGCAGTTAAAAAAATAAGAACAGAAAAATTTTCAAAGAACGGAACTTCTTAACGGTATATATTAATGTTAAATTAGCTAACATCTGGAAGGCTACGCATTAACACACATTGTTGTCTCGTTGCTTCAAGCAAAGCTATATTTTACAAAATATCACCACAGAAAATAGTCTAAAATGAAATGTTCGTGGCCCAATCGCGGTCCAAGCTATATCAAAAGCATTTTTTAAGCGAGTTAATGATAAATATACATGTTTCATTCTTGAACGTAGTTTAAAATAAAAACGCAAAGTTAAAGGTACAATAGTAGGGAATATACTACTTCCTTGTCGACAGAACATTAAACCATGTAAATAACTATTTATCTTTCGGCTTTGTATTGCTTTGATTCCTAGTAAATCCCGTTATTTCTGTTCACTTAATCCCAATTTGTTTCCAAAGAAAAGGAGGGATAAAAAACAAAACAAATCTTCTTTGCATCAGCGCCACAAGCATAATAATTTTTTAACAATATATAGCGGCTGAATTAAAAACAGCCTAACTAAAAATGTGCTTTTATATAACATTTTAGCCAAAATACAATTAAAATATGCATTCATATGACCAGCGAAAATTGAGCCATTGTTTTAAAATAATTATGTGTTTAATCCAGGCGCGCAGAACAGGAAAGGATTTAGAAGAAAATGTGACGTCATCAAAAGTCGACGCCTAATCCTTGGTATTATTCGTTCGTATAGTTTTGTATATTTTATAATAATTGACACTAGTGTGCTTAATAAATTCTGGAACGTGCAAATTATTGACACCCGTAGCAGTATCTCAACGGATATGAACGGATGTTCATATTTATAAAAATATTATATTGAAACGGATTTACAGTAATACAATATTGCATACACGCTTAATACAATTACATTATAAAACTCAAATTAATTAATAATTCAGCATTTGCCCTTCGACTTTACCCATCTACATAAACACAGGCATCTTAAATATCAATAGGTGCATGTTTCATCTCCTGATGTGAATTTAATTTCTACTCCTGGCATTTCTATTTTAATTTCTTCTTCGATACCAGGAACTACTTCATTCCAATTTATTACAAGGCGTGTTAAATGCTTTAAGTACGTTGGGATAAGTCTGACTGAGTCACCCTTTACGTCATGTAATATCCCGATTGCTAGATCATTCAGCTGTGTGCATCCCTTGATGATAAATTCTAAACCAGTATCGGTAATTTTTGAGGAATAACAATGTACAAGCAGGAATGTTAACATCGGGCAATTAGATGAAATAATCTGCGCATACGTGTCATCGAAAAGATCAAAATCCAAGGACAATTCTCTCAAATGTACTAAACTTCCTGCTTCAAATAAACTTGGAAATCCTCTATCCCCCCAACCGAAACCAATCATTGCCAATGTAGACAAATTTATCTTTCCAATTCTAAATAAAGTTTCTTCAGTCATGGGCATACATCCAACAATTTCAAGCTTTTCCAGATTTGTACACTTGTCTAGCTCACCCAACACATCGGGATCTGAAGGAGCAGTTAGTCGTATATACTTAAGAAAATGTTTTCTTTGCTCTATCAGGAACAAAATATCACTGCTACGCAAATTAGTTGACATCGTAATATTAAGTTCTTCCAGATCACAGCTACTACTGATTTTTCTGAAAGACTCACTTCGCAAATTATCAGGGAACGGAATCTCTAGTTTCTTTAATCGTTTGAATCCCGATATAAGGTCAAAGCATCTTGATTCTAAATCTGCAGCAGATACAGAAAATGAGAGCTTAATTAAATTTGGACAACACTGGACCAGCTTTTCAAAAATATGCGGGCGAATGACCCCTCTATTTTGAAAAGTAAGTGAACGAAGATGATTCTTACAGCTTTTGGTCATTTCGTTCAAAATTACTTCCACAAAAGTTGGTCTACAATCTATCACTAAATGTTGTAACCATAAAGCCCGCGAGATAACTTCAAGCGCGTCACCAATAAATACAGTGTTATCTATAACAAACGTCCGTTTATTCCACATGATAGGATCCTTCACCAGTTCGTTCCAATAACTACATACATATGCAGCTCTACACAAATCTATAATAGAAAGTTCGTCGAATATTTTCAGAAGAATCTCCCCTGGTAGGTCACTAATTGTTCTCCCACTCGAACAGCTTGAAGAATCCATTCTCGTTTGTGTTATTTATCCTAATTAGATGGTTTTTACCAGAAAACCACACTGGAAAGAAGAAAAAACATATATTAGTACGCCACACTGGCCACAGGTGATATTTTCACATTTTACAATCTCATATCGGATTAAATTTAACATATATGGCTCACACAAGGGCTTTGCTGCAACTTAAATTCCACGGCTTTATCTCGAATACTAAATTTATGGTAGAAACGAAATATATAGTCCTGACCGAAAAAGATACGATTTCGACATTTGATGCTACCGAACGGTTCCTTTCGGCGTAACTTGCTGGGCGCGAGAATTTTACTCAGACGGAGAATTAACCCATCTGATATACCAGTTTTGAATTCAGTGGCTATCTTCGTTATCGTGAAATTCACAGAACAGCATAAGAATTCAATTTCAATTTTATTTATGGCCTTTAGGCATCTAGGGCTCAGACCGGGATAGGGAAAGGATTCGGGAAAGTGTCGGCCAGGGCCAATGTTAATTGTGCCAACCCAGCACTTGCATGGTGTGACTGACGAAAAACTCTGGTAAAACCTAAGTCAGGATCGAACCCACGAGCTCCCGAACGCTCTACCACTGAGCTACGGCGGCTCAGTAACAGCATAAGAGTTTAAAATTCTGCATTCTTGAATGTTTGAATGCAATGGGTCTCACTATTACTTTACAATCATATTGTTGCCTTATTTTAATGATATTCAGTGCAACGACATATCCGAACTAAAGAAAAAAAATCCTTTAATAGTGTCAGAACATTTTTCCAACTGATAATTTTCGTAATGCAAGAGATGTATTATGATTGTGAAGTTTCTCATCGTGCTTACCATGTCTATATAATAATATCGTGAGGCAAACGATCACAGCTAAGCTGTTATACTATACGATTCGTCGTTTGGTTGCTAAACGTGAAACTAACACAAAATGGTGATGAGGTAGGAGGATTTAAGAATCTTGTATCTCTTGCTGTAATCACAGAATTATGCTTTTATAAATTCCGTTTTGCCCACCACTTCAGAAGTTTGCCATTATTATACCTTTGAATTATAACTAACTAACTTTATGGCATAGGTGTACATTTGGACCTGACCTCGCGGCGGGACTTCGACCTCGACCTCGCCATTTCATTTCGACCTCGACCTCACTCAACCTCAACCTCGCTATCGAATTTCAACCTCGAACTCACGGTTCGAGTTCGAGGTTGGACCTCGCGAAATTGAACAATGAAATTAACACCTACTGTGTAAGATATGTCTATGGAACATTTCGGATAGGTGAATAACGAACAAATAAGTTTCGAGCGCGTTGGCTAAACGGTATAGCGCTTACCTCTGGTGCTGGGGATCGGTTCGATCCCGGCTCATGCCATGTCTGCTTTGTGGATGACAAATCCCGCCTGGGTGGGTTTTATCGGGGTGCTCCCGTTTCTTCCCTTTCTTTATTCCACCAATTCATCCCATCATGATCCATCCGTCCTGAGCCAAAGTTGCCTAAAAGACTTACAAATTAAATTCAAATTCCATTCAACAAACAAATAAATATTTGGTCTATTTCAAAATAAATAAATTCTTAATTAAAATGAGTACTTTAGTCATATAAGGGCTATTTGGGATAGTGAATTAACTCGGAATACGTGGTTGTTCAATATAAAGTGAAGTTACGTATCTTGAAAAATGATTTTTATATTATGTATGCTGTGTGCGAATTTAGGTGTGTGAGTGGCATTTCCTTGTAACAATTAAGCATTCCCGCTGGTCAATGTTTTACATCCCTGCTGCGGATAATATTTTTCCGTTTAATCTTATAGTCGAAATGTTTGAAAATTGGAACAGCACCTATTTGTTTGTCCAAACTTGATTTTTTAAGCTACAGCTGTTTATGAAACCGAAGGCAAGTTTCACTTCTCTCGCAGTCCTTCTTTAAGAGTGCAAAACAAAGCATTTCCTTTTAATTTAAAAAAATGAAGCACACAGCACTTTAGCGAAAGTATACAGGAAAATATTTTTCTTATTCTTGATATCCTAAGATTTACAGTGCTGCAACGATTTCAGAGCACCACAAGTTCTGTAGCTGATAGCATTAGCATCCTCTCCACCTTCGGTAGCATTAAAATTCTTGTGTTTTGAAAAAAATATCTATTCACCAGAAATAAGCATCCCTTTTGCCAGAGACCCTATAAGACAAACTGGGGTACTCGGAGGGAAGTATCGCCAATGCTTTACATTCTTTGGGAAAGAAGAAAAGAATCTATGTGCACCACGATGGCGTGCACCCAAATGAGTAGTATGATCTAGTTTTACCTAGAAAAAAATAAATGTTTAAACTCAGGAGAATTTGAGGAGGAATCACGAATCAATGTCTCCAATTGAACATTACGTGTCACGACACGAGCAAGTCATCAACTGTCATATTTTAAAGATAAATTTAACTTTTAAGGGAAAACTTCGTGTGGAAAATATTAGTTTCGAATTTGATTTGACCTGAGTAACTAAACTTCTAGTTTATAGTTACATCTATTTTCTAATGAACTGTAGCTCATTGATTCACTGTAGCCCGAGTTGTATACACCAGTCAGGCGATTTAAGCTGGAATACTATGAAGTATGAACTATGAAACACACGGGAGAAAAATTGTATTGTCTCGGAATATAAGTCGTATCGTGACGGGCGTGAGCCATAGTGCTGTTATCGCCCATAAACTCATTTTATCTATTTCATCTATCGAATATAAGTAAATGAAAATGTAAAATTTCCATAATAAATAAGGTTACTTCACAAAGTGTTGATCAAAACACGTGTCTGGATCAATGAAATAATCAGACAAACTTTGGTTATTGTGAAGTGACGGGTTGTATGAATTTACTTATTTCATTATTCAACTTACATAATCGCTTGAACAGGCATATATGGTTAACCCCCGTTACAAGTCGCCGGAAAGATGTAATCTGGCGAGCACTCTTCTGGGAAAATGAGAAAAGAAAATACGACCTTAAATTAGGTACCATCCCGGTATTTGCCTGTGTGACTAAAGGAAGAACCCTGGAGAAACCACACTCAAGATGGGCTTTCTTGCTTTTTCAAACTTGAGTCAGCGACTGAAGTGACTTCAATTTTTTGGTACTTATGTTCGGAGGGATTCCTGCCTCACACTAGGCGACTTGGCCACGCGACTGAGTCACAGTTCATTTTTGTTTCCCTGAGCCAGTTTGATAAAAACCTTTCCTACGATACCCCACGCACTTCTCTGCCCTTGTAGTTCCTGAGATTTCATTTCTGTACATGGACGGACAGAATGAGCGGGATTATAAGGTCCCTTTTAGCTACAGCTCCGCTATCAAGGGACATAAAACTTAAGTAATAAATTTACTTTACTTTTTTCTCTCCTGGAGACTGCATGATAAAGAACACCACGGACTGTACGATTCACCAGATGTTGTAAAAATAATGAAATCGCGACGACTAAGGTGGGCAGGCCATGTAGCTCGGATGGGGGAAAACGAAGATTATATTCTATCCTGGTTGGAAAAAGCCGGATGGAAGGAGGCCATTGGGAACAGTGGAGCCGTCGTTGGGAGGACAATATTAGAAGAGGTCTTCGAGAAGTAGGTTTTCATGATGAAAATTGTCCAGGATAGAATCCAATGGCGAACGTTTGTTACTGCGGCGATGAACTTGCGAGTTCCGTAAGCCATAGATTTAGTTTTTTCTCCTGGAGTAGCACCTAGGGACCGTCATTTCAATCACGGAGTGCAAACTTAGTGTTAAAACTTACAACACCCACACGGTTTCGTAGCTTGGTGGTAGAGCGTTGACGTAGCATTCGGGAGGTCATGGGTTCAATCCCAGCGGTCGACCATCCTGACTGATGTTTTCCAGAGTTTTTCCTCACTCACACCAGGCAAATGCCAGGATGGACCTTTAACTTAGTCCCTGGCCGGCCATCCCGAATCCTTTTCCCTCCCCTATCCCGCCTGAGCTTTAGATGCCTAAAGCCATAAATAAAATTCAATTCAACCCGCCCAGCCTCGGATGACTGGCCCTCCATCTTCATCATTAAGGACACTCCTCGCCCTCGCCCCCACTTTTTTCATTTTTCAAACTCTTAAGAGCATTATCAAAATTTTTAGAACATAGCGCACTAGTATTTACAAATTACTACGAAATACAATGGGCAGCGATCTCGAGATCTTGTCGATTGGTGACAATGATGAGTACTAAGACATCATTTAAATAATGGACAAGATCTCGAGATCGATTGGATTTTCAGTCTAATAACTCGACCAGCTGGTTCAGTGATTATAACCACTAAACCCCGACAGCCCTCTTTTTTTATTTTAAACTTCAACCTCGACCTGGCGACGGGAGTTCGACCTCACTCAACCTCGACCTCCCGATCTCACTTCGACCTCGTTCAACCTCGAACTCGCGACCTCGACCTCGCGAGGTTCAACACCTCTATTCTATGGCTTATGAAACTCGCAAGTTCATCGCCGCAGTAACAAACGTTTGAAATTGAATGCTATCCTGGGCAATATCAACAGTTAAAGAAATAATAAATAAATTCTTTCGAGCTTATTTCCGTGTGGGTATTATGAAAATACGAATTTTTACAAATTCATCGGTGTATCGAGTTCTGGTAATTGAGTAATTTAATTATTTGCTACCACGTTTATTTTATCGTGGAATTTTGAACTTTATTTTACGGCCTTTAGGCATCTCAGACTCAGGCAGACTTTAGCGTGGAATGGCTGAAATACATCCATCAAAAATTAGCGAACTATAGGGACTATCATATGTTTTGACACATAACGACATTCCTTATAATTCCTTGGTTTGTTGTTACAAAACTTCTACATAAAACCATCAAAGAAATTAACAGACCATACTCGCCAGCACGTTTTGATACATGTTGGTTTATTGCTACAAAATTTCTAAGTACACCCATCAGAAAACATCTATGTAAAAGGATTTTTATTTCCTTCAAATTTTTATAAACCTAAATTAAATTCTTGTCTTGTCATTCCTAAATTAATTAGCAAACTAACTAACTAAATCTATGGCTTACGGAACTCGCAATTTCATCGCCGCAGTAACAAACGTTCGCCATCGGATTCTATCCTTGGCAACATCAAGTCAGTTTTCATTATGAGCACCTAAGTGTTGTGTGGATTACTAGACGAAGAGAAACTTCATACGCAACATGGAAGAAAGAATTAGAGAGGTCAACAGTGAAAAAGAAAAAGCAGACGAAGGCATAGAAGTTTTTCATGAGCAGTTACGCAGAAATGGATATGATAAAAGGATGTTGAAGTACAGAAGGAAAGACCAAGAGAAAAGGAAGAGAACGAGCGGAACAAAAGGAAAATAGAGAAGAAACTGTGGTTGGGGATAGAGAGTATAGGAGAGGAAACAGAAGTAATAAAGAGAATGCTGAAGAAGATGGGAGGTATTTCAACGTACAGAAAAGGAAGCAAGAGGCTACTGAAGGTGATAAGAGAGAAAAGCGAAGAGAGAAGAAGAAAAGGGGAAGAATGGAGAAAAAAAGGAGTAATTTATAGAATCCAGTGCCGTGATTGTGAAATATGTTAGGTGGGGGAAACGGAAAAGAGGTTAAGAGAGCGAATAAAACAACATCACGATGACGTTAGGTTAGAGAGGGACAGAAATGCTATTTACGAACATTTAAGAGACAGGACATTTAGTGGATTGGAATGAAGTTAAAGTGTTGGGGCAGGAAGATAGAAGGACTGTCACAAAATGGGAAGAAGCCAGATTTATAGAAGTGGAAGGTGAAAAAGCGATGAACTAGAACTCGGGGCTTAGAACTGATGAACAGTGGGATAAGTTGTTAAGGAGTCTTAAAATATAAATTGTATTTTTTGTGTAAGACGTAGATTTTTTATTTATTTATTTATTTAATATTATTATTATGTTTAGTTTAGTGTTCCTTTTATTTGTCTATCTTTCTTTTTACTTAATTTTCTTATAACACTTCTTAAAATAATTTCTACAGGACAAGGCTTATTTTGGGATTGCATGCTTAGATGTAGTAGAAACAGCGGGGTGAGAGTCTGAGAGGGAATCAGTGATTGTTGTTAATTAAAAATTAACTTTGTGTAGTCGATACGGGATTGGCTGGCGAGAGGCCAATCAGGAACCAGAGGGCTGTCTCACTAGAAATTGGGTTGTTTATGTGATTTAGTGTGTCTGATGAAGACAAGTTGTTAGTTGGCGAAACCGTTACATGTTTTTAGTTTTTAAATAAAACATATTTGCTTTGCTCAGCTATTATTTTATTTAATCCTGAGTTTATAAAAGCAAAGCTTTGATATGGAAAATATCACAGCAAATAGCATTCAGGTTAACATCAAATGTAACAGCAGTTGTAATTAAAGAAAAATACTGTATAAGGAACACAACGATAATTTAATATGTTGGCGAGAACGTATAATTCTGGCGTAGAAATTTGGGTTACAAACTGTTCTAACGACGACATAAAAAGTGTACTGCTTTCTTTGTATAAACCTGTGATATGACAAAAAAATGTAGGATGGTCACAAGATAAGAGAAGATAAAATGAATTGCATGGGCGGTAACATGGATAGTCACAAAAACACATAAATGGATCTAAACGTTAATATAAGCAAGCCTCTACTTACTGTATATTAGAATGAAGCTTTGTTAGTAATGTTTGAAAGTAATAAATATTATAGCTACAATTTCTACGTACCTTTTGACTTCCAGGGCTGCACATAAATTGACTTTCCAAAATTTAGTAGCAATACACTCAACCCACACAATTAACTCTCTGATATCTTGGAAGACACAATTTTAACTCTTGTCTTTTTATAATGAATACAATATGAGCAAAGCCACAACCACATGTATTTCGTACCGTTGCAAAATTAAATGAAGTTAGAACACAACACACGCTTACAAAAAACACTGACAGCAATTTTACTGAAATATACCAAAGCAATTAACGTATCAGAGGAAAAGCACGATTAAACAAATTATTGTTCTAATTACATTAGATTCTTTGTTTACAATATGAACCTAATAAAAAGTTTCATTATGCTTCTACTTTTTCTCTATAAATTTTATTGGCACTATTAATGATGAATCTGTTCTAAAGAGGTTTATTTTTATGTAAACAAAGAGAACAATATCTTTTACTTCTGAAACATCAACATAAATTCTCAATTGTTGAAATTACCACAGAAAAATTTACTACCACCGTAGCCGGGACTGGAACCCGGATCTCCCAGTTATGCTATCTATTACACCACCACGACATAGCCAATTCTCTGTGTATATCAAATGTTCCTCTCACCTACACATCCTCCCAATTTTTCTGTGTTTAACATTTACCATACACAAGATTATTTGTGAAAAAAGCTAATAACATCTATTCTTTGGCACTGAAAGATAGATGGAAGATTTCTCTACTAAAAGCCTGGGCTCTGTAACCAGCAATGTGGAGCCGGGAGTGTCTCTAGGTGAGAAAAATATCCGATATACACAGAGAATTGGCTATGCTGTTATGGTGTAATGGATACTTAGTCGGCAACTGAGAGATCCGGGTTCTAGTCCCGGCTACGGCGTCTGTCGATTTTTCTGTTTTAATTTCAACATTTACCGTAAACAAGGTCATTTACAAATGTAAAAAGTAATAACGTAAATTCTCAATATTTTTAGCCTATCTAAAGAGATATGTCATAGTAGAACAAAACACGTCTGCCAAATTGGAAGCCATATCATCACCCATCCACAGTATCACTTTACCCCATAGTGGGTCTACGAATGTAGTGTTCATTCAAATTCTTTATTGTTCGTAACATTAGAAATGCATAAACATGGTCAATTGATTCTATAGTCCATACAGGTATTATCTACACATTTAATATTCTAACTGGTGAAATCGACATTGAGGTCATATGGGCGCTTTTGTACCAGAAGTCTTTTTAGAGTATTGCTAAACTGTTTACCTTCTAAATTTTTTATTGAAGCAGGTAACTTATTGTAAAATATTGTACCCTGAATGTAGGGACTTCTGCTTGTTGCTTCCAGTCTCCTACTTACTCTGTGTATATTTTCTTTACCGTACTTCTGGTATAATAATTGTGAATGTCTATTTCTTACCGTGAATTCATTGTCCTCTTTTACTAAATTTATTATCTGATATATACACATTGCATATAGATGTTAAAATATTATGTTGTTTAAATAAATCTTTACAAGAATGTTTCCTGTTCACTTTAACAATTGTTCTGATAGCCATTTTCTGAAGGACAAAAACTCTTTTTACAATACAGGCACTACCCCAGAGTAAGAGATCATACGACAAATAAGGATAAATCACTCCAAAATAAATTGATTTTAAGTATTTCTGTGGGTAGATAATCAGAAAATCTCCTTAATTTTATGCAAACATATTTGCAGTTAATTTTGTGCAAACATGTTCAATATGATTTTTCCAAGTAAATTTCTTGTGTAGATATATAACCTAAGAAACTTGCAAGAATCGCTACTATCAATACAAGTGTTATGGTCTGTGAGAAAGATTTTGTTTATAGTTAAATCAAAATAAACTAGTTCAGTTTTGTTCGTGTTCTTCAAATTGCTTTGCTTAAAATAATTCATGAATATCTTCGTAAAACTCTCCACCCGCTTTTCCAAATCTCTTACGTTATGAGACCACAGCAGACTAGAAGTATTATCTGCATACATTGTGACAAGATATCTGTCAGAACAAGGAAAATCATTAACACGGCATATAAGAATGGACCACTTTGAGGTTTCATTAATTTGCCACAAGATTAACTATTTCCTAAAATAACCTTCGGTTTCAAATTAATAACCTTTAATCGCATTCCATTTTCGTTGAAGCTTAGGCCTATTGAAAGTGGGTTATTCTTGCCTTCTGTTGACATGCAAATGTTTTTCACAGTTCTCGTTAGTGAGTGCACTTCTAATTCAGACCTTCACAGTACTCGATTTCGGTACTTAGTTTGGCTAAATAGAAAATTTACCGGGAATAAATGAATAAGTTGCTCGTTTGTGTGGTTGATAATACATAAGGAGAGCTGAAGTTGTATTTATTTTATTGTATAAGCGGTGATAAACATGGCACTATTTGGGAAGCGGAGCTAAGGAACTACTTGGCGCAAGGTTACCGCATGGTTCGATTGTGGGAAACTAACGAGCATTTATTATATTCTGAACATGGCTACAGCTGTACAGGGACGTTGTTGCCCTTGATGTGAGTTAACAGTACTACAGTTTGTGAAACACGACGGTAGTAATGAGGAAAATATCTGAAACTGTGTGAAACTCATGGATTAATAAATCTAACAACTGCAAAAAGTGTGGTAAGCTCTGCTCCGACGAAAAGAACTGTGACGTATATGAGAACAAAAAGTGTAAAGATACATGACCGCGCCTAACTTTACCTAACCTCCATGGTCAGTAAATTAAGATAACCTACGAAAAATGCAAGAAAGAAATTATTATTAATAATAAATATAAATATCCCCACCCCGCGCAGTAACCGAACGAAACATAAAATCAGTGAACTGAACGTAAAAATTAATGATTTTTAAATTTTCGTAACTTTCTTTTTTTTTTCGTTGAAAACCAGGCGGACGACCAAGTTCAGTTCAGTTCAGTTCAGTTCAGTTGTATAATATGTAGCAGTAGTCTGCTAATAAAATTACACATAAACATTATTCCATATTCATCCTACAATCATTACACATTAACCATAACTTCTTTCCAGTTCTAGCCATAGTTTCTTCCTAAATTCCGTCACTGTTGTTGATGACTTCAAATCGTTACTTAGTTTGTTATATTTAGATACACTAGCACTAAAAATAGACTTAGAAGATCTGTTTGTATACATTCGTTCCAAGAAATAATTTCCAGCTGCACGGGTATTATGATAATGAACTTCTTTGTTTCGTCGCATCCATCTTTTTAATACCTTTGGCAGTAAGTCATTCTCAATCTTGAAAATAAATGTCATTGCTTCAAGAAAAACCTGGTCCCTAAAATACAGCATATTTACTCGTTTCACCATTTTCCGGACACTTTCATCCACTGGAGCATTTAGTATTGCACGTATTCCTTCATTTAATATTACTTGGATTTTCTGTACCGTGGTGGTAGTCGCTCTAACAAATATCGAACAGCAGTATTGAGTGTGAGGTTTAACTATAGCATTAAACAACATTAATGTAGTGGATCTAAAGACCGCCTGGTAGAACAGGAGACTGATGTATCAGGCGGGCTTCGAGCAGTCAATCTCTTCGGAGGCGGGTTGACGTTTGATGGTTCGGATTCCACGCAGACCTATGAAGGTATCCTAT
Organism: Lepisma saccharinum; assembly: GCA_022664845.1. Lineage (NCBI taxonomy): Eukaryota > Metazoa > Arthropoda > Insecta > Zygentoma > Lepismatidae > Lepisma > Lepisma saccharinum. Next base: position 541 of record JAGDQP010028207.1, on the reverse strand, counting down.
AGGTATCTTAGCTTGTAGAAAGAAGCAGTCGACAGCAATTAGTCTGTTGTACACTACGTTTATTGACACCGACTATTCCCACAATTACAGACGAACACAGTCACTATATACAAGAAGTTGAAGTGAAAGTTGTGAGCTCTTGGTAATTTAGAGAGCGAGCGCTTTCAGTTCGAATTAGGTTGGCGTTAAGAATTTAGTAGCCAAAAGTTTCAAGATGAAGGCCCGTTTCTCGTTTGTAACTAGCACTGAAACAAGCAATCGTGCGACGAGATTGAACTACAAAGAAATTGTCGGACAAAAGCCGGTCGACCCAAGCGGGCCGCCGGGGTTGGACCCACGGACTCCGAAGGCGACGTGAAGTGTATCGTAGCTCTTCAAAAAGTGAAGAGTCGTGCTCGCTAAAACTAGTATATAGTTGCTTTGGTTTACCAGTAGCTCACGTTGTACAACATGTGTGGTGTACGTGCAGACGGGCTCGTGCAAGTTGGATAGAACCAGATTGTGCGAGACCGTTTACGCAAATTCATAGTTTCTTTTACCA
>JAGDQP010028206.1:6882-24331 GCA_022664845.1 Lepisma saccharinum | reverse complement strand
CCAAGCTCCCGGAGCTTCTGGCGAGTCACTATCGATGTGTGTGGCCTGGCGTTGTCCTGGTGGAACACAATGCCTCTCCTATTGGCCAAAGCTGGGCGTTTCTGGGCGATTGCTGCCTTCAGACGGTCCAATTGTTGACAGTATAGTTCCGAGTTAAGGGTTTGGCCGTAGGGGAGCAGCTCATAGTAGATAATTCCCTGCCAATCCCACCAAACACACAGCAAAACCTTCCTGGCCGTCAATCCTGGTTTGGGCACCGTTTGCACCGGCGCACCGCGCTTCGACCACGACCGTTTTCGCGTGACGTTGTCGGAAGTGATCCACTTTTCATCACCAGTCACCAACCGCTTCAGAAATGGGTCGCTTTTGTTGCGATTCAACAGCGATTCGCAGATGGAAATTCGGCCCATGAGGTTTTCTTGCGTTAGCTCGTGTGACACCCATACATCAAGCTTCTTTGTGTATCCAGCCTTATACAAATGGTTCCACATGGTTTTTTGTGGAATGTTTAGCTCTTGGGCAATCGAAACAGTGCTTACATGACGGTCGGACGCGACAATGTCCATGATTTTATCGACATTTTCGACACTTAGCCTTCCAGTGCGTGGTACATCTTTGACGTCAAAATTACCGGCACGGAATCGACGAAACCAAAATTGCGCGTGATTGGCTGTTACAGTATCAGGACCATAAACACTATTCACATTTGCAGCCGCCTGGCGTGCGTTTTCGCCTTTATCGAAGAAAAACTAAAATATAGCGTATTTTCTCTTTGCTAGTGTCCATTTTGACGCGCGCTCACACAACACTGAGTCAACTCATCACAACTATCTGAACAGTGTTTGTAGTACGCAATCTCGTCGTTTGAACGCCATCTCGTTGAACCCGATCGTACTTATACAACGCGAGATACAGATCACTGAAGCCATCTATTGGCAAAATAATGGATTACTTTTTACTACACCAGATATTTGTATAATGCTGAATGAAATGGAAATCAAATACAGTAGAACTCGTTTATAGCGAGACCTCACCTATAACGTCATGTTTTCTGTAGTACCAACATATTCCTCATAAGGAATGTGTTTTTTAACCTCACTTAAAAGCGACAAACTTATGTTCATCAACCTCGCATATAACGTCATTTAAAATCTCAGTTTAGAGTACGGTTTTCCAAGAACCAAACCTTATTGCTGCTTGACCTTCAGAACTCGAGGTTGGGTGTCCAGAATTTCCTTACTCTCTCCCCTTGTGTCAATGACTTCCGAAACTATTACAGGGAAGCTCCCCACATCATTGTCCCCCTCGGACGGTCAGTAGTTTAAAGCTTCAGCAAAGCTACATGAGACTGAAAGATGAAAAGCTGATTTTTGTCGTCAATTTAGTCAGATTAATTTTACTGTTCCGTGGAATTTAATATAGTAATCTATTTTACGTTTTATCATCTTGCACCATTTTACACGGCTGAACTTCAAGTACTGTAGTCTTTATTCGACTTTGCACTGTTAAATGCCAAACTTTCAAGAGAATAGAATCTAAAATAGGCCTAATTAAGTTTGTTCTGCTTCATTTTCCATCTTATTCGACTGAGCATAAAACTCTGTTATAACGACACAATTTTTCAGGTCGCTTCGATGTCGTTATAACCGAGTTCTACTGTACATACTAATGGGTACTGGGTGGAAGGCCTTACCTGTTGGAGGGTATGTTCTTCACGGCCATTATCTTGAATTTCGATTGGTTTTCTTAAATGGGAAGGTCGTGTAATATGTCATTCTGGGCTAGAATTTTACGAGAAACACGTAGTCAGTTTTACCGTAAATACTGTACATTATTGTGAGAGATAATGGTGTGTGACATTAATATGGACTAATGATGCAATAACCTAAAAACACCATTTTGTTTTAAAACAATCTAGGAATGTTCAGGAGGGCGGAAACCTCCTGCTCCGACTTCTTATACAAGTTGCACCCAATCACCTGACCATGTTCAAGGGCCGTGAGTTCCTCGGACCGTCCCCATTCTGCTTACTACTGAGATCGCTGACCATGTGTTCCACAATGTGGAAGTACTGTGTCGCCATAAACGCACGTTTCGCAGGGTGTCCGGATGCTTTTTGCTCACATAGTGTATGTTTTTTTTTTTTTTTTTTTTTTCCTGAAATGAGCTTACTTAGACGCGGGCTTACCATTAACGCTAGTGAAGTGGAATATTACTTTTAAGGATTTATTTTTATTTTATTTGGTCCCCTCGTTAAAAGGATTCATTTTTATTTTATTTGGTTACTTTATTCCACCAGATCGTATGTCCTCATTGGTTTTTATTTGTATTTTTTGTTCGTTATTATAATGCATATTGGCGTTATATACGTATTTCACCTACCTTTAATTCAAAAATTGTGTGTGTGTACACAAGATTTTTTTAAAGACTGCACTTAGGCTTCCATTATCAAGGTTACAAAAAGAAAGAATTAGGGGGAAGGAGGGGGAGTAATTGCATGAAGCTGCAATAAAATGAGAATTAACATGGATGTAATCACATGACTGCATCGCGGTAAACATAAAATTGTATTAGTGCGTTTGTGGTGTCTGGTGTGTGTGTGTCTTAACACATTCAAAACGTTTTCATTTGAATAGAAAGTTCGTTTTGTTCCGATATTAATTATTGTCTTATTAGTAAAAAGGTAAAAAAAAAATGATAAAGCTATCCCCTGTGCAATACGCACGTGCCGTGAATGGGAGATGTGGAGGTGAGGTGGTCAGTCCCACGCTCGACCGCCGTTACCTTCGCAAGGTGCCCAGAAATATCAATTACACTCTGGTACTCAATTTGATAGGAGGCTGAGTGCACTTCAGAGCGATAGGCATGGGAACACTGCGAGAATCCAGCGTCCTGCTCGGGATTTGAACTTGGGCCATCTGGTTCGTAGTCAGACGCGCTGTCGCCTGAGCCACAGTTACTCTTATTGTCTTATTAGAACTGTCTTTAAATATAATTTATAGTGGGCTATACCGAAAATTCTTGATACATATTATCTGGTTTATTATGAAATCTTTTCTGTATATATATATATATATATATATGCTATTTCTCGTGAACTTTTTTTTTTTTTAAATATTTGTAGCCTTTAATCACCTATGGCTCAGTCTGATTTCTGTTGAACTGTTAAGTGAGGCGGATATGTAGCATCTCAACTAACAAGTAATGCTCGCCATCTGTCAGAGCCGGATTTGATGAAAATTCGTATGTGGCTACAGTTCCTGGGTAAACCTTCACAGCCAAAATTGTAGGTGCTGTCGTCAACAAATAACAACAGAAGAAAAATGGAATGTAGAGAGCAAATAAATCGAATACAGAGTACGGAAAATATCTTTTCTTTTCTAGATTGTTACATATATTGAAAGCTATATAACGGACAGGAGGTGATATATGCTGGAGGATATGATGACAATGACTGCCATCTTGACCATGTTTCAAAATTTTTAAATAGTAAGGTGGCCGTATCAGTCTGTGCTGGAATGTTCGAAAAACCCACAAAGATGAAGTTAGGTTTGACATAACTCTAAATCTTGTACGAGAAAATGAACACGTGAAATTGACTTGAGGAATTCTGTTGAAATAGTTGAAGGAATGAAAACCAAACGACTACAGAAGAGGTACCGCTATGTTGGGAAATATGATGCTCATGGTCGCAACATGAAGTTTTAAATACACTAACGGAAGATAATGTACCAATCAAGAAGGCGTAATACAAGGTGAAAATGACCTTCTTCAGGTCAATTTCACGGTGTCATTTTGTCGTGCAGGATTAGAGTTAGGCCAGAATCGACTGCGTCATTTTTTTTTTTTAAACATTCCAGCACGGATTGATACATAACATGGCCCACTTACTTACTATTTAAAAATTTTGAAACCTAGTCAAGATGGCGGTCATACCATCCAGCATATATCACCTCCTATCCATTAATGGCCATTTGCTTTCAATATCTGTAACAGTTTATAAAAGAAAAGACGTTTTCCGTACTCTGTATTGGATTTACTTGCTCTCTGCGTTCCATCTTTGTCGGGTTCCCGTTTCCTTATTTGTTGACGACAGCACCTACAATTTTGGCTGTGACGGTTTACCCAGGCACTGTAGCAACACACGAAGTTTCATCAAAATCGGGCTCTGACACCAGGTGAGTGTTCCTTGTAAGTATTCGATTAAACTGCGCAGAAGCAAAAAACACCATACGCAAAAAAAAAAACTGTAAATGTTGTAAGTAAGACAAAGCCGCATGAAACCTGTCTTAATGTGCTTGTAAAGCGCTGTAGATGTAAGTTGTGGTCTGAGGCTCTGTCTGGACTGTCTTTCACGAGATAACGGGTTCGTATCCCGCCTGGAGTATGGATGTTTGAGAATTGTAACAAGCATTTTAAACATTTAATTGTGACGAATCGAAGTCATTAGTTACTAAAAATTCCCAAAATTAAATTAAGTTTCAAAGTTTATCAAGTTCAATTTTAAATGTGATGTTAGTGATATCGTTTGCGTAAAGCTTTAATTTTTTTATTCCCAAGTTGTTCCACAAATGAGTGTGAAACTGTCATATATTTGGTTTTGACAGCATTCGAAATAAGCAAATGATAATTTAACGAAGAGATTTCTTTCAAATGTTTCTGACTAATTTTGCGTTGCCAGTCAGAGGAGGATGATTAACAATCGTACAGCGTGTTTTAAAATTACATCGGCAAACTTCGGAAGGTGATTCCAAACAAGAAAAAAAAAGTTTATTTGAAGGAATTTCGAAATTGCATGGTTTCGGAGCTACAGGCTGTCAAAATTACGGCGGCATCATCACAAATGACGTCATGGCTCGGCACATAATGACGTAAGTGGTTCGGCTTCATTCTTGTTATGACGTGAGGAATCACCTCCCGAAGTTTATCAATATAATTTTAAAACATGCTGTATATATATTATCGATGGCATAACCAAAAGGCGAGTCTCAGAAAATCACCTCTGCTAAGCTATCATTGAATTTGTCGGCTTCGAATCCAAGATTGCTTGCTTTGCTTGTCCCCAGCACCTCTTGAAGACCTCTATGAATCAGTGTTGCAAAATAATTTTCGTAAGTGGAAGTAACAAAGCTAGTATTTCTGGTAGTTTTACCACGTGTATAGAAATCGCTTGGGGGGGGGGGGTTAAATGACCAGGGCCAAGTACATCGTAACCATTGCAAAATCGTGTTCGATGCTCAAAAGTTCGCTTGTGCAATATAAATTCGTCCTCGCAGGGTGAATCATCTCTCTTTTTTTTTTTTTTTTTTTAAATAGAGTTTTAAAAAAAGTCACTCGGCGAAATAATTTGCTCTGCGAGGACGAGTTTTTGTATTGTACAAGCGAACTTTGTATAATTTAAGGAATCCAACATGATTTTGTAGTGGTTACGATATGTTACCCCTCCCCCCCCCCCATAAACTAAAAAAATATCTGTACATGGTCTGTGGCTCAGACGGTAGCGAATCGAATGGCCCGGGTTCAGATCCCGGCCAGGACACTGGAGACTTTTCTCACAGTGTTCCCATGACTGGCGCTCTGAGACGAACTCAGCCTCCTATCAAATTAAGTACCGAAGTGTCCTTGGTATTCCTGGGCACCTTGGGAAGGTAAAGGCGGTCGAGCGTGAAACTGGTCACCCCACCTCACTTCGTACCGTAGGTCAAGAAAATGTGGAGCGCTACCTCCACATTCCCCAGGCGACGTTCACGGCGCGTGCGTATCGCACAGGGGATAGCCTTAACTTTTTTACATGTAATACAACTACCAGAAATACTAGCTTCCATTAACGAAAATTAGTGCAAGACTGATCCTTAGAAATCTTCAAGAGGTGCTGGGGACGAGCCAACTATGATCTTGGATCCGAAATTCACAAATTCAATGCTAATTTCACAAAGGTTATTTTTTAGATACTCCTTCTTGTAATTCCATCGGCAATATATTCATTAATATTCATAATTGCATAAAACATGTATGTATTAAAAATATGAGTCTTATAAAGTTATTTCTGTTTGTGTTTACAGATCTTCGGTTCCAAAGCTGACCAGGTCAAGCCATACAAATGTCCGGACTGCAGTAAGCCGTTCGCCAATACCTCCTACCTGACGCAGCACAAGCGCATCCATCTGGGAATCAAGCCCTACCAGTGTGAAATCTGTCGGCGGAAGTTCACACAACTGAGCCACCTGCAGCAACATGTGAGAACGCATACGGGTGACAAACCGTATCGATGCCGGTTCCCCGGATGCATCAAAGCGTTTGCGCAGCTCAGCCACCTGCAGATCCACTCCCGCTCACACGAGACAGACAAGCCATTTAAATGTACAGACTGTTACAAATGCTTTGCGGAGAAGAACGAACTTTTGCAGCACATGCCGCGTCACCTGAAGACCCACGTGTGCCGCGAGTGTGGAAAATCCTACACCCAAGAGACCTATCTGCTGAAACATATGCAAAAACACGCAGAAAACGCGGCGGAATGTCTGTCAGCAGCTGCCGAACGCGAACAACAACAAAGGAACAGTGTAATGAACGCGGAGGCAGCTGTCCAGAATAATGGCCCACCCCCTGTGCCCCCACCACCACCGCGACCCAACGAAGAAGAAGCCCGACATTGTTTCTCTCTGTGGCAGAAAGTCTTCGAAGCGAGCCCTGGTCGCATGCTCCATGAAAAGTTGGCAAAGCCTCCACTGCCACCCCCGGGACTTCAGAGCACCCTCATGGCACATAAATCTATTATGACTGACTCCCCACATGTGGGTACCAGCACATCAAGTCTCGTATGTCCTCCTCATATGTCGCAGAATTTACCGTAAAGAAATCGGTTCATTTTTTGTTTTGTGTCTATGTTGTTGTGTGTGGGAAAGTGTGAGTGTGTGTGGTCCTCTTGAATTAGTGCAATATTACCTAACAGAGAGGTTATTTGGTAACCAACCATTAAGACATTGGCAACGTCTAAATTATGAGAGGCTTTGTACACTTCCAGTGTCGTACGAAATGTGGATTTTTCTCACTCACATTGCTATAGTTCCAGGATATAAATCTCTCGTCTTCTTCCTGAAAGTTTTCCGTTTATCATTGTTGTATTTACATTGTTGTTACTTTTTAAGTCTTTTTTTTTTTATACATATTTTTGTTTCTTTTCCTTAACAATGACTTTTCAGAACGTTTATTTGTTGTGGATACCATAATAATAGTGAGGTATTGCATACTGAAAGCTCGGTTGAGTCATTGTAAACACCTGGAAAACATTTAATTCCAATGGTTTGGCAGGTAGAAGATCTCTGGCATCAAGTTGTGGTTTTTACGATTCGTTCTATGTTAGATGGCGAATTGATGCTATGGCACTTCAAATCGTGAAGATTCATAAATTTAATATTCGAGCGTCAAGTGTTCGTTCTAGTTACTCATAGTACTAAATCGCAAAATCTTCAGATTTTTAACAGAAAATTTTAATGAGAATTCGTTTGAGAATAAACGCATTCTTAAACGTTATCAAGACATGCTTTACGTTGACCATCCGAACTTTTCAGAACTGGGTTTTTAGCTCTGCCACACGTACGAACATTTTTGAATCGTGGGTCTTAGAAGGTTAAACATCATTGCAAAAAACTTGTAAACAGATTGAATCATTGTTATCAGTCGTAATCGAGAAGGCATTGATCTTAGCGCCAATCACAATAATTTTAATGAACAACCTTTTAAATGCGCCGGTTTCATCATCAAAATACACGTTCAGCTTTACAATAAGGAAATTCGAAACTCTATTCCCGGTAACGATTTCATTTCATTCTAAGACCATAGCAAACTCGTAGGAAATTAAAAGGTGTTGATGATAATATTTAGCTCTCGGCTTCAAGAAACTAATTAGCAAACTTATATAGTTTGAAAGTCAATTGAAACTTCAGACCTCTTCATATTAGCTTTAGAAGGTTCACTAAAACGAGTAATATAAGAAAAATGGTGCGTAGGCTAGACGAAAAGCCGATACTGGAACAGTCTGTCTGCAAGAACATTTATAGAACGATAAGAAATCGAGTCATGCAAGAAAGGCACGGGCCTCTGAGATGTGTAAAGAAATTGCAGCATCCCTTAAACATATTGCTAAATATCTCGGATGGAGTCGTAAATTCGTTTTGACGACACTAACTAATAGGTACGCCTCTTGGCAGCGTAGATAAAATGAAGGCAGTTAATTACGCGTGGCCGTAAGCACAATACTTGCTCTTCTCTGAGTGTTTCGTAATGCTGTGACGAAACAAGAAACATAACTATGTCATCCGTCAAACAAACCAAAATAAAAGAAGAACATCATTTTGGGGCGAGAATCAGTCTAAATTTGACCTCAATTACAATTTCCAACAATCGAACTTGATACTTTATTGTTGCCAGTGATCTTCTATTCTTCATGTACAATGTAGAAATACTGAGTTACTTCCAAAATAGCTTGTGAATAGAAGCGTAACTCAGTACTTCTGCATGGTGGTGGCGCCGGGTAACGATCCCGGTACTTCCAGAATAGCCTGTCGTGAAGAAGTGTGACGAGTGTCTGTCAGTACTTGTATAACAGAGACGTATGTTACCCGTAATAAACAGTAACAGACATTCTTCATTATGCAAAAAAATTCGACAAGAAATAAAACCGAGCGTTGTAGCTTAAGTTAATGAGGTGATTTTACCTAATGAATACCGTTTATTCTTGTTTGCCTTAGTGAGCCATGGACAGTAGAGTGACTTCCTGTAAGTAAGTAATATGACATGTATATTGATGTAGGAACTATCATTAAAAAAAAGAACAAAAAAAAATAATGGTACTACAATGTTGAAATTTTCCACAGACGTAACGAAGTGTATATCTTTTTATGTATTATATAGAATGTATGTTGTTGAGTTTTTGTACTGTATACATGTATGCAATAGTGTAGTCGCTTAATTTAGAGTAGAACCTCTGCGCAGTTATACATTTAAAAAGAATCTATATTATGTGAGAGTTATGCCGGAAACTATTATAAGAGGTATTTTAGCAGTCGTAATTGAAAATTATGGCGTGCGCAATAAGTGTACCGTGAACGTATTAGAAGATTGTATGTGTTGAGCACTTGTAGATGGTACAAGGTGGCTAAAAAAATAATTACTATGCAATTTTTCTAGGAGGTTTGTAGTTTTTAACCGACCTGAATGTGGTACAAACTAGTAACAAACTGCTGATGATAGGGAACCATTTCGACATTCGTTTGACCCTCCGCGATCATCCTCTAGTTCAAGTATATTTTTCAGTCACGATCTACTAACAAAATAGTACATGAGAACTTACTCTGTAAGAGCTGTAGTTTTTCTTGGGGTCTCTTCTGGTAGGAACGTTAGGTCATAAGTTGGTTTCACTAAACCTGTATTTAGGGGAAGTTGGGTGGCCTTGTTATTCTGTAATTTTAGTAAATTTGATTTAAAAGTGCAGAATAACTTGGAGAAGGTGTTTATATATTAACTTAGGTTGTTGTATATTCCACCCTCATCCCCCTTATCGTATTTTGCCTAATTCATCTAAAGAAGGGGTAAGTTCTTCTCAGAGACTTAGAATGCCGTAATGTCTTATTTCGGAAACACCTCCAGGGAAGAATTTTAGAGGCGGGGGGGGGGAATACTGGTCTTGTGTGACAAAACTGTTGACATGTAATCAAAACTCCCAAGTTTTGAGTTTGTTTATGGGCTTTAGGCATCTCAGGCTGAGATAGGGTGGGGGAGAGATTGTTGGAAGGTTTGTAGATACCATCCCGGCATTTGCCTGGTGTGACTGAGGAAAAGCTGTCAGAGACTAGGATCGTTCCCTGGACCTTCGGATCGCTAAACCAACGATCTACCAGAGTTGCCGTCACTCGGTTCAGAGTTGATTGGTGTACAATAACTGCTGAAGCGAAGTAAGACGTTAGAAAAGCGGAGACCATACACACGTTCAAATAGAAATTTTAAGTGAGGTTTTAAACAAGAACAAGAATTCGAAAATCATAGATATGTCTGTGGGCGGGATTTGTTTTTAAGAGAGTGGTTCGGAGTCCACTTCAAAGTCTTTACTTTGAAACTCACAAGCTCTGTTAGAGCGTTAATAAGAATTCAGTCAGGGTCAATTTGTTAAACATGCCAGCCCAATAATTCCCTCCATACTGTCCAACTTCATCAGGCTTTGGAAAGGGACAAAGAAAAAAAAAACATACACTGAATTAGACTATAGGGCCCATTGGAAAATAATTGGAGACCTTTTGTCGACATGATAAAGCTCCCCTTAGATTAAACACAAGATTGTGCTTTTGGAGTTACTTTCTAAATTACAGCACTATTTAAGCGAGTCTTAGAAGGTTTTGCAAAAATGTCCTGGGTGCCTTCGTATGTAGAAGAGGATTATCCTTTTATGCAGTTTCTTGTATAAATCTTTGCACTGTACTTCGAATTTTTGAAACCGAGTGGCCGTAACTCAGTCGGTAGAGCCTTGGCTTCGCATTCAGGAGTTTCTGGGTTCAATACCAATTACCGACCGTTCTAACTGACTTTTTTCCTCAGCCACACAGGCAAATGGTGGGATGGTAGCTTCAACCGACATCTTTTCTTTTACCCTAAAGCAGCGTGAGCCTTAGATGCCTAAAGGTCATAAATAAATTCAAAATTGAAATTTTTGTAAATTCGGAACGATGATCTACGTATTTTAAGTCGCAAACAATACTATAAGTTTACAATAAGACTTATTGTTGCAGTATGTTTTTCACTTACAAGTTTTGATCATGGAAGAATATCGATTCATTGTCAGTTCTTAGCAGGTGGATGTGCTGCTCTTCTAAACACGTTAATTTAATACAACCAAGCACGGTACTATCCTTCCCCCCCCCCCCCCCCCCTTGTTCTGTCGAACACAATAGGAAAGCTAAATCACTTATCTGTAGTAGAAAATTTCCAAGTAAGCGTCGTTTGTGATTTTTATGGATCATGATCCGTTACCCAATGCCAGGGGGAGGGATGACTCTTTTAAAGAGCTTGTTTCTCTAATAACGCCATCATTAACACGAATGACAGAAGTACAGATGGAGTCCAGATAGGCTTTATATATAAAAATCGAAGCTGATGCGTAATCTTTTAAACTGATAGAAGGGAGCGTTATTTATTTATCTTAAGGAATACCACTCTAATATTACTATGTGACGGGGCTTTACTTTCAAAGAGCTATGGTGAGTTTCACCAACATTCATGAAACATTTAAGGTTAGTGTAAAGCAACGATCTCCATCAAAAGATGGCAGCACTATCTCCGTATATGTCTCATGTATTTTTATCCTTGCACGAAATTTCAAGGAAGAAAGTTCATAACCAATTTAAGAGTTCGACCAATGCTGATTTTTTTTTCATTCATTGTTGTAGGTTTTGATACAACAATCAAACGATTTCAACAATGAACAAAAACGAAAATAAAAAAATTGGCATTGATCGAACTCTTGAATTGGTTATGAATATTCTTCCCTGAAAGTTTGAACTCTTTAAGCTTGAATTTGTAGGAACAACATTGAAATTTCGTGCAACGATAAAAATACATTAGACATATACAGAGATAGTGCTGCCATCTTTTGTTGGAGATCGTCGGTTCACATAAACCTTAAGGAATTCAGTGAATCTTATAAAGCTAATAAAATTGCGTAACGATTCTTTAATCCTTAACGAAGATGGGTGAACCCCACCCCTAATCTTGGTGTGAATAAAATCATGAAATACCTGAATAGTCACGAAAAAATGACTCGATTACTGTTAAAAACAATATACGGCGACGAAAACTGCCTCTAAATAAGCAAGCGATCATTCCATTTACAATTTTAGATGTCAAAATTACCAATAATTGAAATGTGTCTAGGGTTATTAGCAGTTTGTTAATAGTTATTTTTTATATGTATATACATATAAACTTATTCGGTAAGTTGTTTTTTTTTCCTTTTATAATAGCTGCAAGTGTAAATGTTCTTCAAAGAAAAATGTTTATATATTTGCTTGGTTTAGATGGTAGTGTTCTACGCATGAAAGAAATTGTGTGATCAAACAATTAGTAGTTACTAGAACAAGTCGTTTTCTTCCATTGTAATTGTGTATGATTAAAGACAATGACATCATTACTTAATTAATACAATACGTGACTGCGTTGCGTGTGTATAGATAATATTGTTTTTTTTTGTCATCATTAATATTAAATAGCTAAGTTTACATAATGATTATTGACTCTGTTCTCAGTAGAAGATTTTTATTTTAGTTGACTTTTGTACCAGTTTAATTCCAGAATAACATTTGGTTCTTTTATTTGAGGGGAACAAGCTGTATTGGAAGACAGTTTGAGAAGCAGTAAAGATTTGTTTGTCACTCCGATATATTTCTTAGATCGCTAACAGTCCAGTTAGAATTTTTGTATGTAGGTGTGTACAATACGGGACAAATTTCAGTCCTTCCGTCTACAGTAAGCCTCTGATTATCCACACGCTAATGACTGGTAGGTTAGGTACAGATTACGAAAATCGTGAACGTGAAGAAAGCTTTTTTTTTTCTGCAGTTAATAAGTAGCTTTAAGAAATACACCCGAAATGGAAATGTGTTACTCATTGGCTTTCTTTTCGTAGCATTGAGGAGGTAACTTTGGAAGGGTCTCGCGCACTGAAGTGACGGCGGAAACGATGCAGGAAATTACTCCTACAAATTCGAACCGAGAGAGAGAGTTCAAACTTGCAGTGAAGGAAGTCCAGAACCATTTCAAGGGCTATACATATCTTTCCTGGCTGGATGAAAGCTGAGACGTATGATTATCGTCTCGACCAACAATTTAAAACTCAACAACAAGCCATTTTTAGTTCACATAGACAAGATAAACGTCCTTCTTGAAGTATGGTTTACTTGAGAGTACGGTTTACATAAACGTCATAAAAAAGGAGTCCTACACAATATAAAAGTTGTCACTAAAGAAAGATGTAGTTCATTTGCTCGTAAGAAACTTAATAGAATATATACCCTGTTTGCAGGTTAGATTTGCTGATAACAAAATCAATTGGAAAGAATTTTCTTCTTTATTCATTGTTAAAAGAGCTTCATTGTTATAAGTGATTTCAACAATGAAGAATAAAGAAAATTAAAAAAATTCATCGCGGATTGAACTGTTGGAGAAGGTTATTGATTGACTTTCTTCGTACAAAGTTTGAATTCTCTAGAGATCGTTGGTTTACATTGGCCTTAATGTTGATTTCTTTTATTGTGGACCTTCATTCTTATTTTTCTTCTTATCATTGGATGTTCAGAATTTGTGATAGGGTGGTTTTGTTCCCGAGTTCCGAATTAGTTTTATTCACAAAATATTTTGCTGTTATTTTAAAAGAAACTGAAACATTAGCCACGTGAGATATTGAGTAAGAAAAAAGCAGCTTTTTAAAACTACAAATCATATATTTTTGTTTCAAATACATGCGATTTTCCAAAAGGTGCAGTGTCATTGAACAAAAGATAATCAAATTTTTGGTTGTACGTAATACAGAGACGAGAATTGAGGACACTGCACCTTGGAAATTTTCAGCAGCTGGTTTATGCTTTAATTTTTTTTTGTCTGTGTTGTATTGTGATAAGTTTGCTTGTGTATAATTGACGTTATAGGTCCATACAGAGATAAGTAAAACAAATGTGTTTGAATAAGATGTTCCAAAAACAGAGAAACAGTAACAGCTCTGAAAGCTATCGCCAGTGAGTAATAACTATGCAAATCTTATATCTTTGTCTATGAAGATCTATATTGTATTTGGCTCAAGTCGTTTTGCCATGTTACATCATAGACCTCATAACAGATAGACTTAGCACGCTTCCCCATTTCTTGCTGCGCTAAAACTAATGTGTTTTTGAATTCATCCGCTAGATAGCTCTGGCATAAACCTCATAGAGCTATCTAGCGGATGAATTCAAAATCACGTGCTCTGAACAAAAACACATTAGTTTTAGCGCAGCAAAAAAATAGGGAAGCGTGCTAAGTCTTATCTATTATGAGGTCTATGGTTAAATATCTAGTCTTTATAATTGAAAATTCACGATACATTTTCTTATGTATATTTCAAGTTTCTAGTGAAATCATGGTGGGAAATTTCTATTTATATTCGGGACAACAATACAAAATTATGTGAAGTTTTACCAGTAGTAGAGTGTCAATAGATCTTTATTCCGTGGAGAAAGGTTAGGTAGCTCATAACACGTGTGTGTACAGACTGGTTAAAACCCTATATCAAAGGTAAATGTGTGAAAGCGCTATCTTCAGAACTTTTGTATCACTGTTTACTGATGTGGTCAAGCAGATATTTTGGTAATGAAATGTTACCAGTTTGTTTTAAGTGTTTTCCTATGCAAAATGAGTCATTCGTAGCGTTATTCACAAACAAAGTTCTGTTTAATGCTTATGTTAGTAATACTCTTTTGTTAAAAAAAAAACATGGTTTTAATGGAATAGATTTAAGGGCGACTTGAATAGATTTTCTCATTAGAAACTGCTTGTGTGCGTGGTTCTAACAGTACTGGTTCCACGAAAAGATGTTTATTTAGAAACGAAGTACCCATGTCGTTTAAGTGAGGAGATTATGTGTGAAATTGTAAATGAAATCTTACAAAAGGGAAAAAAAAAAACACGAAAACTTGTTACTGTGCAGCTATTGTCTTAAACATGAATTATCTATAAATGTACATACTGTGTTGATATTTCTTCTTTGGTAAGAGTAGCCCTTCTTCCGTCTTTAGACGAGGTCGCAACCCTAAATCGATTAGCAGTCTGTTTAGATTTTTCGCATTGTTCATTTTCATTTGATGTGGGTGTACACGCTCATTCAGCTTACTTTCATAGTAATGTTTTGTTGGCGTAGCATTCGGGAGGTCGTGGGTTCAATCCCAGCGGCCGACTATCGTGGCTGAGGTTTTCCCAGGGTTTTTCCTCAGTGACTCCAGGCAAATGCTGGGATAGTATCTTCAACTTAGGCCCTGGCTGACTCTTTCCCCTTCTCTATCCCGGCGTTATCCTTAGATGCCGCAAAGCCATTAAATTCATAGTGATGACTGTTATCAGCGATTTACTGGCAACACTACATAAGTTCAAACTTTGGTCACGCGGTTATCCAGTTATAAACAGTATAGTCAGAATCCTCTGTGATTTTTGAAAGAGAAATTTAGTCACAAAACTCTTACTGAAGGAGTGTCAATAAAAGTTCCCTGCGAAACGAAACACCACTGACACAATTTTGACACTGATTTTTTTCCCCCCCACATCGTTTCGTTTGCTATCTTCTTTTAATTTTAACGCAGCGTGTTTGCTGTCTTCCACTCTTGTTAATACGAGGCTTGGGCAGTAAGTCATGGCAACCCATTAATACATCGACTATTTTGAGGGTTTATCACACTCAGACAAGTGTTTGTAACATCGATGGCAGCTACTGTGGGCAGTGCGGGAGATTATTTTGAGGGTTTATCATGATGAGACGAGTTTTTGTAACATGTGTATGTCACAGGGTTGCTTGGGTTTTCTTTCATGATTCCTACCAACAAAATATCCATTATTTGGAAATTTATTTGTATGTAAAACACATTTTAATGCATTCTTCGCATGACTTATTGTCCAACCCTCGTATTATGAGCTCTCATTAAACATTTTCGTGTCGCAGAATAGAGAAATTTAAACTAGTCTCTGTTGCTCTACTAAAAGCCTATTTATTATATACCTTCACTTCCCTTTGCGAACCACATCGGCTGCTTTTCTTAACACTTAGAATGACTTGCAAATCCGAAAAGATTGCCAACTTTTGCACTAAGAAATGTAGTATTTTTCTCCTTCATTGTTGTACACTTTTACCTCATCTCCTCGGCAAACTTCGGTTGCTTTCGGGTATGAATGTGAAACTCCTAGCGACTTGACACTACTTCCCATATAAACAAAGAGAACTATTTGCAGTAATTTATTCCCTAGTCATTGATTACTGTTACAGTCCCAAAGTTAACACTCCCATTCCGATAATGCACTTCAAAATCTACTAGTAACGAACCACACACTAATTTTCCAACCTTTCTAGAATTCAGCTTTTATTTTCTTCAAAATTTATTAAGAATCTTTTTATGGCTCATGAAAAAGCGTTTGTCCTGTTAAAATCCTGTTAACAGTTTAAATATTTGAAGCTTTATAATGAAAGTTAAGAAACGTAAACCAAATTATTGTATCTCTAAACTGGCAAATCAAAATATATATTTTAACTCAAAATAATTCAACATGACAAGCAATTATTGTACTGTAATTCTGTATGTATAACAACTGACCAAATGTGTATAGTGTTTATAATATTATTTTTTACTAACCCTATATATAAATTAGTAAAGTATATGCGTGTTCTCCAGCTATGTAGTAAAAAAAAAAACAATGGAAATACAGTAAAGTCCCGATTATCTGATCTAAGCAAAATAAACAGATCTATGAGAGAGGCAATTAAAAATTAATAAGCTAGACAGACTCGATTTTAGTTTTAAATACAGAAGGGTCCCCGTTCCACGGGGTAATTCTAAGATCTACTGTAGATAGCAACAATAATATAATGCAACAAATACTGTAAAAATAGAGGTGGTTGCTATCTCTGTTGAATCAACAGAGCTCTTAAGATTTTTCACTACATTTTTGGGCCCTGATCATCGAATTAGCGGATACAAGGTTCCAGTGTAAATAAAATAATTGAACTTTTAAGAAATCTATAAATAATGTAAATTTAACAGCCTGTGAAGCAAAACAGTTGAAGTCACTACAGCAAGATGGAACCACCGTCTTAATATGACTGAAGTAGGACGATTATCTGAAGATCAGATAAACGGGACCTTATTGTATAGAGAAACATAGAATATACACGGCTGTTACATGCTTGACACAGTTGTAACTGCCGAGCAGTGGAAACCAAGCATTTAATTTGTTTATTCCTTAAAAGATTTTTTTTTTAAATGACTTTTGTGTGTGTTTAACTTAGACTGACATGACATATGCATGTATAAATATATCTACATATGCAAGTAGGTTAAGAGATTAACTATTAACAATTTTGTAGCGTAGGTGTTTTTAATAGTTATCATCCCCTATATTATAGAGAGTAGATGTTATATACGGAACCTGTTGGAAGAATATATTCGAGGGTGTTTCAGGATGTAAAAGCAGCTTTTTCCGGTAACTTGTTTTATTTTCGCTATGTTGAAAATTTTGACTAGTCGTGCATATTCAGGTCTTTGACATTGCTACTGCAGCGTTCTTTCACGTCATGGACATATGTCCATTTTAGCCTGACTTCCCTTAACTTCACCCTCCAGTACGGAGTTCGTCATCGACCTTCACTCAACCTCTCCTCCAGCCTGGAGTT
>JAGDQP010028205.1:2241-24333 GCA_022664845.1 Lepisma saccharinum | reverse complement strand
ATTACACAAGTGTAAAAAGCTGCGAAATACGAGCAAAAGCACCAGGGGTGCAAAATGTCCAGTCAACTCCTTCAACCTTAAAACTTGGTGAAATGGAATATGGATGAGCCTAGCTCCTCGCGCCAACTTCCAATACTCCTGCGTATCCCACCAAGTTTTACTCGTCACAAACGTTAGCACTGCCAGGAACATGTTATACAGGCAGAATGTGGAAGTTTCCCCCATTCTGACGCAGCGCTCTGGAGTTTGAGGGAATATCTGCATCGTGGGGCGCAGTGCCCTGCAGATTCTGGTTGTGATAAAAGGGCGCAGTTCCTCCAAACTCCTCAAGTTCGTCGCGCGGCCTGCCATTGGATTCTTGGCGCAGCGACACGAGCGAATCGAGCGGAGTATCAACACGCACGGCAGTGCATGCAGCCGAGTTCCGCCTGTCACAAAACGTCAGCATGCTATACAGGAACAAGATTTTGTTGCGAAATCAACGATTTTGAGGTTCTGTAAGAAACAAGATGTTAAAAATTGGAATATGAAATTTCGAATTATGACGGTATATCATCACTAGTAGATTACAAAATATCTGCAAAGACATCATTTTGAATCCAAAATGGCTGACTTCATAATTCATTTTCCAGACCGTTTGAACTAGAGATACGAAATTTGGCATAAAGATGTATTAACAAGAGTAGTTTAGGAATAATTTACATTTTTGAAAAAGTTGTTAACTTGGATCAAAATGGCCGCACAAAAACTTTTTCCATGCCATTCGAGCTATAGAAATGAAATTTGGTATGAAGGTGTACCATCACAAGTAGATAAAGGCAATGTAAGAAAAACTTTTTAAAAATCGCTCTCTTTAATTCAACATAGCCGCCCAAATACCATTTTCCAAACCACTGAAGCTAGAGAAACGAAATTTGGTGTGAAGGTGTACCATCACGAAAATGTTTCAATAAATCGATCAAACCACCGCTATGGGGTGCAGCCCCCGAGGGGATATGTAAAAGGTCTGCACAGCATGGGGCGCTGTCCCCAGAAAGTCTGATCACAATAAAGGGGGCGTAGCCCTAAATATTTGAAGTTCGGGCGCACACGGAATTCTGAGGCAGCATACCCAGCGAGGCGAACCCAGTATATATATATGGGTGGTGGGTATGGGGAAAGATCTGCAACATGGAAGCACAGTGTCCTGGAGAGTGGTTACGATAAAGGGGCGTAAATACCCAAAAACTCGAAGTTGGGGGCGCAGCCAGCTATGGGGGGCGAGGACCTAAACGAGGCCGAGCGAGCGAGTATATATATTATACACGTACAAAAAGCTGTGAAATCCGAACAAAAACACCAGAGGTGCAAAAAGTGGAACCAAGTTCTTTAGCCCTAAAAAGGTGTGAAATGGGAGACGGATGAGCCAAGTTCCTTGTTGACAGCATGTAACAGGAACAAAGGAACTTGGCGCGAGCTGTCAAAAGCCTTAGGGTTGGGGGCGGTGGACGTAGTGGTTTTTAGGATCCCTACCACCCTTATATGTTGAGGATCATGAACCTTGCCACCTCGCGCCAAGTTCCTTTGTTCCTGTTACATGCTGTCACCAAGGAACTTGGCTCATCCGTCTCCCATTTCACACCTTTTTAGGGCTAAAGAACTTGGCTCCACTTTTTGCACCTCTGGTGTTTTTGTTCGGATTAACCAAATTTCGCCAGCACTTCCGCCTCCATACGTTGTTGGACTCACAAAGCGCCTGCTAACACGAAACACACAATTATTCGGAAAGCGATTTATTAGATCTTGTACGCCACCATCAAATCTTCCGCGTATGCAAGAATGCTACAAACCGTCATCAGGACAGTATTTTCAAAGTTGTAAGTTAGTTCCAAACTCAATCACCTTGGCAGGGACTGGCGTAACTAACTGGTTCTGCGGCCCCCTCGCAACTTATAGTCGGTGGGCGCTTACTCGTTAAAAATTCTTCAGCGCCCCCAAAGCCCGTGCACCCTCCGGCACTACGGAGATTGGCGGGGCGGGATTCATGAGCATAATATTGTTTGTGAATGATTCAAAATCTTTCTTTATAATTATAAATGATTATCCACTTCACAATAAGCCCAGTCAGTATAAATAAAACAGTTGTCAATCATTAAAATAGACCAAAATTCTAAACCTGCGAGAAGGTAACCATGTACACTGCAATTAAGCTTATTACTAAGAACCAGATAATTTAAGCATTCACTTAACAATCCTGATATCTCCTAAACTTTTCCAAAGATTAATCAAATGGAGAGCTTCAGGTAAAGACAAATGTGGCAATTACGTACAAAAATCAAAATTTACGTAAGAAAGATATTGATATATGTATATTACTTCTTAAAAACGTCAACCATCTTCATACAGTTTGTGCAGGCTACATCACTAACGTCAGTAGCATGTGCTCAGAAAAGTGTGTTATAAATAAGCAACAAATGTACATCAGAGGTGGGGAAAAACTGCCTACTGTAGCGCCTTCCAATAGGTCTATGACATTCCAATTCATAATTCAAGGGTCCGATTTGAAGTCATCGTAAGATAGACGTATTGGCTTCAACCAAACTTAGAGATGTTAATTAGACAGACAGATTCTTAGATTTGTTATGCTGTATACCACTGGTTTTCAGTCGGCGTTCCGCAGACCGGTACCTTTAAGCGAAACTATTTTATTTGTCCTCAGCAAATTAGTAGATGTAATTATCTAACTTAAAAAAAGAAGAATTGGGCTGTTCAAAATTGAGATTAAGGTTTATATTTCTTTATTAATACATCTAGAATCTGAAGATGTATCTTCTGAATGTCAAATAAATCTCTATCTAACAGACATCTAACCGATCTTTGAAAGTTTTCCTTATCGGGACCTGTGTTTCCTTGAGCACCCGGTTCAAAAAATGACTGTTTATTGACACACATCGTCACAGGTGATGAGAAATAGGTTCTCTATTGGAACGTGAAGGGATTGTGTATCATCGACTGTGTTTCTGAATCGACTCCATCGACATCCAAACCAAACTTCATCCAAGAAGGTGATGTTAAGTGTGTGGTAGGTTGAAAGGCATCATTCAGAGGAGCTCCTGGAACCTAATCGAACTATAAATAATGCAACTTTCTATTGCCAACAGTTGCAAGGCTGAGAGCAGCACTTCGATCAAAGCACCAAGGCATCGTCAATCTCCAAGGAATTATCATCACCCATGATAGTGCCAGGCCCCATACTGATGTCATCATCCATAAGAATTGATGGACTTCGGGAGGTTTTACCTCAACTGCCATATTCTCTTGACTTGGCTCATAAAAACTACCACCTATTTCGTGCTATGCAAACAACCCTTCACCAGGAGAATCTTTGATGGTGCGAAGGTTGTGGAAACTACCGTTCCTCGACTCCAGATCTCAAGACTTTTATCAGCATGATATCCATTTCTTGGCAGAAAGATGGAATAAGATCGTAGATTGCAATGTCCATTATGCACAGCCCTAGGCGAATACCTTTTTGTGTTTCTCGCACTCATACAAGAGCTGCTGGAAACGTAGTACCAACAGTGGCGCTAGTGTTTCGCTATTATTAAGTTCGGAAGAAGAAATCTTTTCATGTTCAAATTATCTTTGATTGTTTGTTTATGCCTCTGCATTTGTTTATCACAGCTGCTGGAAGAAGTAGTTTCGTTTGGGAAATGGAAATTTCGCGTGAAAACCTTTGAACAATGAATTTTTATTATTTCAAATATAATTTAACATCGAAACAATGCATCAAGCTACTTCGTTTGGCCTTTGGAGATGAAGCATAATCTAATAGAAATATATACAATTGCTATCCCGAATTCCAGCGTGGTCGCACATTTCTTAGTGTTGAATTACGTTAAGGTCGTCCATCCACGTCTATTGTTGTCAGTATTGTTGATGCTGTGCATCGCATGATTGAGAGAGATCGGTATGTGACATACCGTAAGATGCAGGCATCCTTGAACATTGACACGAAAGGAATACATACGATTCTGCACGGTTACCTGAACCTAAGGATGTTGATTACCACAAAACTTGACCAAAACTCAGAAACAGGCTTGTGTCAAATGGTGTAAAGAAATTCTAAAAAAAATCAACAGAGGTAATTGAAATTTGGTGTACTACATCGTTACTGGAGACGACACTTGGATTTATTCCTACGAACCCGAAACTAAACAGCAACCCAGTGTTAGGGTGTTTCAAATTTAGTCGACACCAACAAAAGTTGTTCGTTCGGGGAGTGCTCCAAGCAAATGATTGCTTATTTCTTCGGTTTTACCGGACATGTGGCAATAATAGGTTTAGAAGATCGAAAGACTGTAAATGCTGAGTGGTATACAACAATTTGTTTGCCAGAGGTCATCAATGAACTGCGTAAAAAAAACCAAATCGTCGAATCATTCTTCACTACGACAACGACAGCTCCCACTCAGCACACACATCTTTTGATTTTTTATCCAGTAAAAACGCCGAATTAATAAATCATTATTCGTACTCACCCGATTTATCACCTAATGACTTTTTTGTTCTTAAACATTAAAAAAAAAGATGCATGCTGTGCGATTTGTGTCGCCTGAAATGGTTGTTGACGCATCCCGCAGGTACCAGACTCCGAGTGGAAAAAATATTTTCAAAATTGGTTTAAGCGTAGGGTAGACCGGTGTTATTTGAGTATAGTAAGAGGAAAGTCAAAATTTCCCAAAACCGACGTACTTTAGAGTTTAAATAATTATTCCATAATCTACGTACATTATTATAGTACAACATATTAAACAATACAGAATCTGTTAAATCATGGAAATTCTTAAAACGGATTTAAAATAAAAATGGCAGAGTTCGAGACTAGTAATAATCACGGGGCTATTTCGGTTGTTCAGGGAGCTATTTGGGTCTTTCGCTGTATCAACATTGTTTACATTAATCACATTAGCGCTCGTGCATATTCTTAAATGATACCCTTTTCTACATAATTTGTAAAAAACACAACATTGATAAACATTTCTCCTCAACCCTGTTTGTTTGAAAAACTCGAACCAGTGATCAACCAGCTCTTCATTAACGTAACCACTATCTGATAAGGAAACATGACAAGCCGGTGGTGGATTGCTGACGAGTTCTTCTCTCATACGCTGACCTTTAAAAATAACAAATAGTGGGATGTATTGTCCAACTGCGTTGAAAGAGACTATCACAATGACATTCACGCCTCTTTCGACGCTAGTGAGAGCAACCACATCTTGTTTCCCTTCTTGGCAATGACCTTGCTTGGGTTGTTGTTAAGAGGAAAACCTTTTTCATCCACGTTGTATGTACGCTGTTGTTTTGTGTTGACACTAATCGTCGAAGTAGCAGATTTCAACAGTTGAAGAAATCACTTACTGCTTCCTTATTAATGCCCTCAGCACGAGCTTTTGAAAGTACCTCAGGTTTCGTAATGGTAAGTTTGGGTTTCTTTTCATGAAACTTGAAAAACAATCTTCACCAGCTAATCCTTTGTGTTTCCAAGGATGCTGAATTGGATTTATTATTACGTATCGATGCACAGCTTTACGAATCGTTTTAGGGCTGCTGGCTAGTCCTTTTCCCGCGAGTCATAATTTGCAAACCAAACTCTTCCTCCTGTTCTTCTGTCAGTAGTGTGGGGTGTCCTATGGCTTTCGGTTTCGCACTTTGAACTATTTCATTTTCACCCAAGGTTAGTCTCAACCTTTCGACCTGCACTTTCCTTCGCAAATTTTCAAATTTACATTGCAGAGCTGCGATGCTCCATGTAAACTCAAATCACCTTTTGTTACACTTTGGATGGCCTTCTCCATGTCTTCATTATTTCACTCGTTGTATTTATGTTTTGATTTGTATGTTCGTACCATCTAAAAAGAAAATTAATTTTTTTGTTTTACATACATACATCATGTAAGCTAAACCATAAATACAAAATTCAAATTAATAAATTAAATAAATTCTCATAAGTTTACACCTCACTGAAATAGTCCCATTTTTTCCGACTCAAATAACCCCGTTCTGCACTTGCTTACGTAGGAACGTATTACTTCCACATGAGACAGAGGAGAGGAACGAAAACGGCGTTTATAACATGAGGACGTTCTGTTTTACGCGTACAGTAATAATTTTACAAATATATGCATTTACACAGGTTCAGCACCTTATATCATACAGCCACCATTTTATATGAGAGAAGAATATGAAGAATTGCAACTCATCTTGTTCAGAATAGTCGCAAATTCACAGCAACTGATAAGAAAGCAGCAGATCAACCACATACACACCCTTCCCTTTGCCAGCGAACTCACAACTGAAGGCAGGTTCAGTGTACTGGTGCGCATATTAAATGCACAGTGACATTTGTTTCTTACGTTTGACCCACATAGCCCCTTGACTCAAACAGCCCCGATCTACCCTAGGCAAAAGTGTATCAATTTTAAACGTGAATACAAAAGTAATAAAGCTATTTCTAGAATTTCACATGTCGTTTTTTAATATTGATTGTAGGAACATTTCCAGAAGGCCTCGTATATATACACTCCGAAAACGGGTAGAACATTTGCAGGTACCCAATCATAATTAGGCACGTACCTTTAAAAAAAATGACGATTTTATTTTCAGTTAAGTTCCGTGTTAAAGTGTGTGGCCCGAGACACTACGGCCATCGTCCATTGTTCCTCCTATAGAAAGAAGTTGCCCCCCCCCCACCTGCTGTAGTATCGTACATTAAAAGCTGAGGTTTTAATTGAATACTCAGCTCAGCACTAGCAATCATTTATTGGCGGTCTTGCTATTGCAAAAGTAATCCTTAAGAGCTATGATTTGGTAAACAGCAACAGTTATTTCCTAAATACCTTTCGCAGAAGTAGGATATTATGATATGTGACATTAATTGTATTAACGTGATATTTGTTAATAATGATTTGAAGCATTCATTTAATTTATCATCGAAGTATCAAACGCTAGTTCCCTCTATTAGCAGGGTGACGAGTTGAACAATAGAAAGACGAATGCAGTGGTGGACTAAGCTATTTGGGGGCCCCGGGCTATTGACTGTTAGAGCCCCATTTACCTGTCTCGTGTGCAGAGCCGTTTAACATCATTTTTGGCCCTTGGACAAAGCAATTTACTCAAGCCCCTGCCTGCACAGACTCCCATGGAAATGGTAAATAAAATTAGATCGTTAACAATATTCATTATTTGTAAAATAAACATGAATTAGAAAAAAAAAATTATCTAATATTAGAAAAAAAATCATGTATCACCACAGGCAGCTACAGAAATCTCAATGCTGTCTGGGATATATTTTAAAATTCGAATCCGATTAAATATATTTTCTTAACAAGTCCAATAAGAACTTCGCATCTTGAGTCTTAAATCTAAATCTATCCCAACACGAATTGGTAACTCCAATATTTATCACTTTTAAATACTATTGCAGTAAAAAAAGTTTCTCAAACTATGGTACACGTACCAGTGCTGGTGCCCGAACCTTTGGATACTGGCACGCGAGCTTAGTTAAAAATCACCAAAAACCCGTATAACTGACCTTACACATTGTCACTGAATGAACAAGGAAATATCTAATGTCCAGCCCAAGATTCTTCAAAAATGACACTTCCTAATGAAGCAACTGCACTATAGAAACAAGTGTTATAGGCCTACCTATCACAAATTTGATTTTATCGCCCCAGGATAAAAACACTGCCATTCTGTGGGTGAATGCAAGAACCTGGTAAGTAACATTCCTGTAGTTCAAGAAAAACAAGTTTAAAGATCAAAGAGAGCATTATCCCTTATGGGAGATTGTGCAGAAAGGCCATGTTTTGGACAACCAAATATTGTGTCCACACAACTATTTTTCTAGAGAATATAGCTGAGCACCTGTAAAGTGTTTTGGGAGTGTAAATTATTTTTTTTTTAAATTTCTTTTATCAGGTCTTGCATACGCTCACAGAGTTGTGTTGGCACCAAACAAAGTAAAAGAAACCTACCTTTCCAATACACTTTCCGTTACTAATTTGTGGTACACAGATTTCCACTGAGTTTATTCCGATACTTAAAACCAATGACTTCTAAATTCACTGATTTAAAATATTGCCCAGATGTACACGAAAAATACAAAACGTTAAAAGGCAAAGTTATCCTCTGTGCGATGCACACATTCCTTGAATTGCGTATGGGGGATGTGGAGGTAACGTTCCACGTATTCTCGACCTACGGCACGAAGTAAAGTGGGTGAAGTATTTTGATAAAATATGGGAGAGATGAAAGTTATAGATATGAATGAATATAGGATCTCGGTTCTCTAAAACAATATCTAGCATATTAATTGATGCAGATTTAGAAGAGATATACATTTCATAATCACGTGATAGATTCTTTCCGAAGTATTCTTCTTTACAAAATTACTCTTAATAACACAGATTAATTCTTGTATGTCAATTTACTTTAAGTAATTTCGTAATTAGGAACATACATGAAGTCCAATTCAGTAGAACAATATATCCATAAGAAAACTCACTTACTAAACGTCATTTCAAAATATGTCGACATGTAGACTATTTACTTCGATACGATATAAAAGAACAAAAGTTCACACAACAGTGTGCCTAAACCATGATATTGTCTTATTATATCAGTTTATTAGTGAGATCACCATACATCAGTGAGGTGGTCACTGGTCAGTCCCACGCTCGACCGCCTTTACCTCCCAAGGTGTCCAAGAGTACCAAGGAAACTTTGGTACTCAATTTGATGAACCTCAACGCGTCAGGCATGGGGGACTGAAGAAAAAACATTACAGATGTACTGTAACCAACCCAACATTAAAAGAATCCCTAACTAGTTACTTTCATTTTGGACTTTTGGCTTGCTTTTTTGGAATCGGCCGCACTGTGGGCCCTTATCGTAAGCCTATCCTGAAAAGCTCAATCCAGAAAATCACATTTTGATTAATGATTTTTCACCACAAAATTAAAAGGATTTGCTTTTGAAGTGATAAAGATATTCTCCCGGAATTGTATACTGTCAAATGTTCAAGACTGGTATCTTTGACTTTTAAAACAGACAAATACTGAAATCACAAATGTAACTTCTCGTGAGAGAGAATTCTTTTATTAAATGCATGAAGTCCTGGGAATTCGGGTTGTTTAGCAATTCTAAGCATGGCCTGCCAGAGTTCTGCTAAATAATGACAGAAAGCTGCAGGTTCTTTAATGAAAGTTAAACTCTCTCCATTAATAACGATGTTGCACTGTTACACGATCTCCTTACACGATTTATCTTCCTTAATACCGTCAAGAAATTCGATTCACCTTTTCCTCTTTTCCCTTCAACGAAATCTTCAATTGTATTGTTTAGTATAAAATCTCTGCGCAGTCAATGTCCAAACTAATGTCTTTTTCTCTTCTTTCCTGTCTCCAGTATTTGTCTTCCGTCACCCACTCTCTTCATAATTTCTTCATTATTCATCATCTGTGTCCAACAATCTTTTCCAACTATTCTCTATGCCCACATTCTGAAGGTTTCCTATTTTCTTCCTTCAGTGTTTAAAGTCCATGCCAATATTTCACAACACCCCATACGAAACATTCTATTCTTTCCCTAAGTCGTGTTTGATTGGTTCACAAGAGAGAGTCACCGTTTTTGTGAATGTCTCTTTCACCATTCTTATTCTCGCCTTTATTCCCCCTTTCTTTTTCACACTTCACATCCTCACTTATTTATAATACTTCCCACATACTTAGTACTGGATATTTCATCTACTTCCTTTCCTCCAATTTTAATGTTTAAAGTGATTCCATTTGTTTCAATTACCATGAGTTTAGTTTTCTTTACGATTTCAACCACAGCTCCTGTTCACTTGTTTTAACGGTTTGTTATCTCTCGCTTATACAAGAAGAAGAAAGGCGGAGAGTACAGGGTGTCCAAGAAAGGTGATTACTCGTAAAACACATTTTAAAGTTAACTCTCCCATGTATTTAATATTTTGAAAACTGCTAGAGCTTGTGGATTATTTCCGCTTTTGGTTCGCAATTTTTCTAGTTGTTGTATAGTACTTGTTACGAGTGCAAACTCAATATCTTTTCTTCTTTAACAAAATGAACTTAACCTCTAATGTCTCTGTACTCTTCACTTGACTTTTCACCCATAACAAGTAGTATATGATGGCAGCTAACCGCTATCAAAGCTCCAATCAAAAAGCGAAAATAATCCGCAAGTTTTAGCGGTTTTTGGAATAACAAATACATGGGAGGAAATGGAAAAGTTAGACTTTAAAATATGTATAACGGAAAATCACTTTTCTTTGGACATTCCCATTCCCTTCCAGCATTCTTCAAGCATGCCTCTTCTGCTTCTTCTCGTCACATCTTGAGTTGACCTTAACACTTTCTTTCTATTAACTAAAACATCGTATAATTGTCTGTCTAAAGATTTCAAATCGATTTCAGAAATCGAATCACTGATCCTTCATTTTTCCTTTCACAGGACACTCCGTTCAGTATAAAATTATAATCAGCTCACTAGGTTTGTAAGCACATTCTCACCAACCATGTCACTTCCTTACCTGTTGGATTTGAATGGGAGGAATTCAACATCCACACGCCGATTTTACTCCCTTCTACACACCAGAGGAATTTGCAGTTGTGGTAAGTGAGTTTTTCTGCATTATCACATTGTATTATAGATTAGAAGTTAATGTACATTAAAACTAAATATAAAAAACCGTGGCACATGCATCGGATCACATGTTCTATCCCAAGTCCATTACTTGATCCAAATTACTTCTCCACACCTGTGGGGTTTTATTAAAGGCATGTCCTGAAGCACCTACAGTACAGCATTGGGTACCACCTCTGGGGTACTTTGAGCAGGTACTCTGATGTTTGTCGATTTTAGAATATTTTGCCTTTGAACCTGAGTGTATTCAGAGAATGCCTCATCATCTGAAGCTGCAGGTATTCTGTTAATAAACATTGTTCCTTCTGATGATTCACTTTGAATTTTAATGTTATCGATTCTATGTTCTTTAGAAGATTCGGAGGAGGTTTCTGCTCTTCTAACAGTTGGAGTCTTTACCGCCAGTTTAGATACTGGCGACGTGACTGCTTCATCAGTTTTAGTATCAAACACAGAAAGATTTCTGAGTCTTTCGCACTCTCTTGTAACTTGTACATTGTTAGGCCTGTAGCACAATTTTGGCATTGCAATATCAGACATTACTTTGAAAGAATTTATGCCTCTGAACCAGCTCAAAGAAACATACGCCATTTCTGATGTAAACAGTCTATCAGACAGACAGACAACTCCTCTCTGAAGAGTTAACCCTTGAACGTTATGATAAGTTACTGCCCAGCATAAAGTTAATGGGAGCTGTTCTGAAGTGATTCTGGTTTTCCGTTTCCCATCGGTTTGATATCAACCAAACTATTTGCAAAACCGAGTATTTCGATGTCAAATCGTAACCATACTCGTTTTGGAAGATCTCCTAGTTGATGTTGATCTCTGTAGAAGAACATCAATTCTATCCTTTCAATAGTACCTATTGCCCCATTAAGTAAACCACGAGATACATCAATATTTCTTCGAAGCATGACTCTCGCACCAATTGCAATTTCGAGGTCATACGCTAGTCCACTTGATTTGCTTTTTACAGTTTCAATGTGCTGACTTTCGGCTGGTTGTTCAGCGTTTTCGTCCTTTTCATTATAAATATCTATGGCTTTGAGTTTATAATCCCAACGTCTTCATCTGCTTTTACTTTATCCAGCTTTTTGTTGTTGTTGTGCGCATCCACTTGATTATTGGTTGGGTATATATGAAAACTATTATGAAATTCTGCATCTTTTGGATATGTTCTAATAATTCGAGATGCAATTGTTGATAAATCTTTTTGTGAAAATTCTCCTACTCTAAGTCGATTTAGCGTCTGATTAATTTTTTTTTCTTCTTGCCTTTTGTTTTCCTTTAATTCGAAGAAGCTGAATAAGTGCCACAACTTAACCTCAAAAGTGTTTTGGGTTGTTTATAAAGAGCAGATCCTCTGGGTTTAACTGGTAAAGATCTTCAACTAGAATGATGTTCACGCCACCAAAGAATTCACTTTTTCGTTTACATTCTTGGAGTCTATCATTCACTGCTTTGATCTTGTCATAAGAGATAATTGAGCATTCATCAATTACTTAATACCCATTCAATATTGAGCCATCCTTCATAATACTCAGTGACCGTCTTTTATGAAATGGAGGAGTCCAGAGATTATCGTCTCTGTCGTTTCGCAATGCAAAAACACTATAAACTGTAATTCCTCCGATATTTTTTTTTTGCTGCAACGGTAGTTCGTGCACATAATTTTTAAACAGTTACGTTCAGTTTTGATGCTTTTACTACCAGAGTTATAAGTTCTACTAAACATCGCAGAAGGAATGATTTTCCGGTACCTGCTCCGCCAGTAATGAAAATACGCAAGAGGTCTTTCTTGTTGTTGTGAATATTTTCACGTATAATGTCTTATAATTCTTTTTGATCAGAACTATTTTTTTTACATTTGAAAGGTGATCTGAAACACCTTCTATTTTTAATTCGTCATAAACATCGATCTCCTCATAATCATCATGTCTTTAATATACCAGGGATCATTTTCAGGAACTTCTGATAATTCAACTTGGAGATGATTACTTTTCTGGCTCGATATATTCAGACGAGTTACAGCAGATTACAGTTCTTTGTATTGATTTACCATCTGCTTATAATCGGTTGATGGTAAGTGGTGCATGATCGTATCTTGTATTTTGGAAAGCAGTTCTTCTTCTTTACGGAAATGGCAGAACAATACCAGAAGACAATATTAATATGTTCTTTTTTTTTCAAAGTCAATAGTTGGAATCTTCAGTACTGCAGTTTTTTTCTCCTGACCATTAAGAATCCATTATGAACGGTAGTTCTCGGTCTAAGTTGACTATTTCTGTACATTTAGGCATCATCGTCTTCATCTGAAATGGGTCTATCTGCCGTTTTGTTGCCTCTCTTTTCAACGTCTCATCTCATCTGGTCTCATCTCGTATTTCTCGAAAATATTCTCAGTCAACTCATCGGCTGCTCCAGTCAGTAATTTCTTGGGTTTTATGAGTCTTGGTCGATCTTCAGATTGACGGAAACAAACCCACAAGTCCTAAGCTTCAATGGGAGTCTGCAGATATTTACTGCTGTTATTTGTGGTCCAATTTCTCTCTGCTTAGAAATCCTTTTACAAAATTTTTGGAGTTCCCGTTTTGTATTGAGTAACGGACATTTTAAGTTTCGTTCTAAGGTTTACATAATCAGATTCCTCTGGAATGCCACAAAACATACTATTTTTAAGAAATCGTATCTAATGAAGTAATCCAAGAACTACTGTATTGAAAATGACGGTATAAAAAAGTTTCCGCAGGCAGTTAATAAAGATATAGCTGACGATACAGACTGGATATTTTTCGAGAAATTTAACTTTCTATGCTTTGTTGATGATTCTGGCCAAATTCTAAATTCAGAAGCGGAATCAAAATTTGATTCTAGTTCATGTCGCTAGAGCTTAATGTAAGAAACCACCAAGGGTTTACGAACTGCGAAATCATAACTGTCAAATCAAAATGTGCATTCCTCCAGTACGCACGAATTGAACGAACATTCGACATGAGGATAGAATCCGAAAGTCGGAGGATACCTTCTTCGTTTTGTTCTCTTTGTTTTTCCACTGCTGTGTTTGTTATATGATTATAAGTCCTAAGTGTGTATTCTGATGATTCTATTCAATACTCGACTAGCAGATTAATAACCATAAGATAGATTTACCACGTATTGCATATACGTAAACAATAGGTCATCTTAATGTCCGATGTTGATTATGAGAATATATTATTCTTACCACAGGAGGATACTACTTCATACAAACTCAATGTTGAATACAGTCCATATTCATAGGTCGCCCGTAAATGCTGGACTCGATATAAGTTACAATATACCAGTTCTTGAACGAAAACTATGCGATGTGCATACATCAAACATAACGACTTGACGACCACTTGTTTTCATACAACGTGGCATAAGACAAGAGCATATTATCTATAACCAATGAATGAAAAAAAGACAGATGCAATAATTGTGGATGATTCAAATAACGCTCGTAAGAAAACAAAAGTAATGGTGCCAAAGATTACCACAAAGATCGCGATTGACAATGATTTTGCCACACGGTATTAACTTTTGATAAAATGTTAATATTTTTGTCAATTTTATCCTCTTCGATTCTGCAAACAGCGTAAAAGAGATACTGTGTAACATAAAATGTCCGGTCGGAGCCCATTATTCGGTTTTGAAAGTATTCGTAAAGTGAAGGCTTCGGTTCTCTTGCTTCTGCGAAGCCGTCTCGCAAGAGGTATCAAAATGACATTTCTTCCGGATACTTATGCCGGGAGGTATAAGACAGTCTCGTTCTTTTTCTTTCGAGAATTACACGACTCTCTCCGTCAGTAGTTAGTTTAACCTCGAGATAAGCTTCTGGGGAAATCACCGGAGTCATCTCCTTTCCGAAGACTGTTTCTGGGTGGAATATAAGAAACATCGTATTCCTAAACTACGAAGAACTGAGCGCAGGTAACTACAAGAACATACCATCGAACTGATTTAATATTGCTATCAATGACGTTCCAACGTTACATGAGCATATGGGCCGAAAATCAACATATGAACATATTATTATCTGTTCGCACTAAACGTAAACGAAAAATACACGACAACCTTTGTCGAAATATAAGTCTTTTACAGAATCGCCATACGGCATCCCACTCAAAACTAATACATCTTAATATAAAGCAAATGGCGAATAGTTTAAAAGAAAACAAACTAAGACATGTCGTTCTTAAAATGACGTTTTGCTGCACGTCTTATTCTCCATCTGATGCGCAGATGCTATTACTCCATCCCCTTCCAGGCTCAATTTGAATACCCTTTTCTGACGTTTTTTGATAATTCTGTAATTTTTCAGTTCAAAGTGGAGTGAAAGTGAAATCTCCAGTTCTATTTGTATTCTTCTGAAGAATCTTACATATGTGTAAAATCGTAGCCTCCACAATACATGCTTTTCGCAGTTTGTTGTTCGCTTTGTAACTTTTATCAGTCCTGGCATCAATATCGATCAATTAATACTTATCGTTATGTTTTACTAAGGCATAGGAATATTGGTTTTTGGTAATAATGACAAATTCCGTGTATAATTCAGGTTTAATTGCTGCTTCTGAGTCTTGTGGTTCTCGTTTGTCATTGAGAATTTTGAAAATTTCCAGAATGTGCTTTTGAGTTGACTCAAAGTTTGAGAATACATCATGAGTCAGTTCTTTCTATTTTAACAGTTCCACAATTTCCAAACGACTAATCTCCTACAGCATCTTCTGATCGAAGTAATCTGGGAAATCCTTCGGCTGTCAAATCATTCCATTTTTCATTACCTATTCTCATAATGTTGTCAAAGTCAGTCCTACACCACAGTTTTGGGTGCTTCAGGTAAGGAAATCCTACAGCTGCAAATGCAATAGCACAACATTGGGAACCTTCAGCGTTCTTAAGATCAGGCAAATTTTCAAATACTTAAAACCTGCTCCTGACAGTACCTCAGCATCAGCTTCACTTTCACTAGAGGATGGCTGTGCATCTACAGTTAGAGTAGAGAAGTTATAGTCCGACTGCTTCCTTTGAACTGATTCTACGTTTCTGTAAAGCCTCTTCAAGAAATGTAAAACTTATAATTGGCTCTTTTCTTATTTTGTACGGGGATCTGAACACTGGCACATTCTCTAGTTTTCTTTAATGATCAAGACTTTTAGAGTCAGCGGAAGTCGTTGACGGAATGACTTGTAAACTTCTTCGATCTCCATTGGGGAATGTGAAATGTTCCCTGATTGGTCTGATTGTATTATACCTCTGGGTTTCATGATAGTCATAAGAGGAATAACTCTGTTTAAAAGCTTCCTTTCAAGAGGTTCTCAGATTATTACATCAGGCACTACTTTAACTGCAAATTTGTTGCAGTAAGCCTGAGATGAAAGTTTTTAAGATACGTTAAGATTATTATAACATCTGATACAAACATGCATTTTTTCATTAAGCTCTAGGATGCACCCTTCAACGCTCTGAAACTTTCCGAATATTTGATCGGTAATATTCTTCATGCAGTTGTTACAGTCGAACATCAAACCTTTGCATAAGTAACAAGCTGTATATGTTCATTTCTTCATTGAATTTTTTATAGCCCCTTTTTCCTGTTGAGACACTTCTTTCCCTTCCTGTTCAGCATCTTCTCTTTGATCATATCTATAGTTTTTGGCCTGCTCTTTATAATCATCTCGATACTTCTTATGCTTTTCTGTAATTTCAGATTTGTTTTCCTTTGTAGAGTTTATTGTAAACTCGCTCATATTCCTTTTGTTTATTGGCTCTCGACCGAGAATTCTTCGATATCCGAAGCTGACACAACTTTGAGCTTGTTAGGCTTATGTCCTCTTTGAGCATATACTTGCTTGGAACCACAGATCCAAAATGTATTCTCGTAGGCTAATTTTCCTCTTGCAATGTTCAGCCGAAGGCATGCAACTGAAAAGTTTTCTAGAATGTCACCACATCCTTTCTTTAATACTAAGGTCACATTTATTTCTATCAACTACAATTTCATAATTAAAATATAATAGAATAAAATTATACAATTTTTACAATAATTACAATATTAATCATGTTATGAACAAAAATCCATACTTCACGGTCCGGTGTTTCAAACACAATTTATTATTAAACTCGCGTATTAAATACACACAATAAACGCACAACACAACGTTTCGGCTACGTCTGTACCCATTGTCAAGTGTACTGTTAACATACATTTTCTGTTGATTGTTTGTTTGATATTTGAATTCCTATTGCCGTCAGACCATACTTATTTGCTGAGATCGTTATTTTTCCTTTTTTCTCTAATTCTATACATATTTATGACGTGTTTCCATTCTTGGTTTAAGCTTCTACATTCATTTCATTAACATTATTCGGATTGTAGCATATGCGATATCCTTCTCTCATCAATCTTTCTGCATGGTTCTTTGTTCCTCGGAGAAACGTAATGATACTGTTGTCTATATGCTACTGTTAATTATTTTAGCTTTCAAGTCTTTGAATATCATAATACTGCTTAACTCAATCCATATCGAAATTATTAAATTTTCAATACATTAAATCAGAGTCTCCATATGTTATTCTTCTCGGATGGATAAAAATTATTAACCAATTTAGTTAAAGATATAAATTTCAACGGAATGGCTTAAAGAGCGTTACACCCGTAATCACATACATACTACCGTCAAGCTCTATATTGTAGAGCTTCACAAGTCGTACACTACTTTACAAGGGTGATATCGATACTTAATATTATCTACCCTTTCATTTGTCTCCTAAACCCTTCGTCTCCAGAGCCTGATGGAAAGTGATTGGATGACGTTCATTCCCAGTAACTTCTTTTCATTCTAACAGTTGGACATAGGACTGGTAGTGGCTAATTGGGATGGATAGGCTTCCCAAAGATCTTTCTTTACTGCCTCCCTTGGAAACTGGTGATAGCGTTCATGTATCATGTAGTAACCTACAGAGGTCTACTCCATTATCGGTTCAAACTACGACATGATGATACTGGTATTCGAATGTCTTCAGGAAAATATGACAGGTTCACATCAAATGGACTCCCGTTAATAACAGGTTAAGGTTACTGCGCGGCAGTAAGTCACTTGTATATTGGCACTTATCTTAACCACATTTCCGCTGATGGACTTAACATTAATACTATCAGTTTTTATCACATCTAACATGACCGACGAATACTTCTGCCAATTTTCTCCAAGAAAGATACCTTCAGTAGTGAAAAACTAGCTCCGGTGTCATACAATGCATTAGTTGTTATGTCACAGAATTCAGTCTGAATGATGGTTAATTCCTGTTTCTTATCAACAATTATTTCACACTTGAAGACTCTGTTGATGTAGTGATCGTTCCGGTTGTTTGTTCTTCCGATTGGATATAATTAGTATCAGAAACACTCATTATCCCTGTGTAATCATCATTTCACATTGGCTGTGTGCTTTCTTTGGAGCCGGTCCCTACCTCTCCGTTTACAGGTAAAATATGGATGTTGCATCTCTTCTATCTACAGTCGGATAGTTGGTGCTGGTCATGAGTGTCTACGTAACAGTGACAAAATTTACTTGGGTCTCTTTTATCTTCTCGCTTAGAATATCTGCTATTGTTATAGCCTGTAAATCTTCTGTTGCTATTGTTTAAATTCTTATTCCATTTCTTTTGGTTAAATCTACCAAATCTTTTGGTATCAAGTCTACCTTGATTCTCAAAACTATTAGATTCGATACAATTACTACTTCTAGAGCGAATGCCGCCCTGCGCTTCAGGAAAACCCAACGATCTCTGAGTGGAAATGTGATTAGTTCATGCCAGCATCTTCCTGAGAGCATAAGGTAAATGACCTTTGTTTCTCGAAACAATCTTCATCAGTGACATTTGCGTCAATCGGCGCTATTTTGGAGATGAACTGTTCTACTTCTTGTCACCAGATAGATTTTCTTAAGAAAAGATATTTCCAAGGGAACAAGATTAATTTCAATCTACATATCTTAAACACATTTCAACACATGAACATTGAGTAGGATGTGACCGTAATTTCTGATACATGGAATAGTTTCGGGCTACAGTTAATAAATATGTAAAACCAACCGAGACAAATGGCTCTGTTCCTGCTCCTGTAAATGAAATTATGAAGAACTTAGCAATGACCACTACAGATCAAAGCATGCCAGGAGTGATAATTTGTAGATTCATTTTTAACTACAATACAGACTTTGACAAAGAGTTTGTTCTAAATTTACAAACTTTCGGAACAGTATCTGACGGTGCAGAGTAAGAGGATATATTTGGGAACATCAGAAGTCAAGTACAAAGGGAAATGAAAACAATTGATGAAATTAATGGAACCTTTCACAAGCAAAGTTCTGAGAGACCTAACTTAAAGGATCACTATGACGTTGTGGGTCATTTCTACCATTGCTTGATTCTAGTCAAATACCCAACTTGTGGGCCAGGTATGGTCACCTACAGCGATACCTCAATTAGCACCCACACCAATATCCTAGAGGGTTCACACCCAAATCTGTCAAATCAATTGCCTTTCGCTCTGTACCTCGGGTTTTCGTCGGGACTTCAGTCTTTGTTTTTGATCTGCCAGGGTCTTGGAGTGAGGCATGATGAAGCGACATTCCTGTATTTTTCTTCGTATGTAGGGAGAGGAAGCGACCGGGCACGAGCAGCTCCAAGGGGGTGGCGAGAGTGCGTGGGCCAATAGTTCCCTAGCACTAATCGTAACCCTATTCCTAATACAGGACGAGGGTAAGCGTGAAGGACAGGCCGGCGAAGGCTGCTACCAGTAGCCCAATCGTCTCTTTCCGTTCTCCGCCAGCGCATGGACCAGACTGTTCTTGATGGTCGTCATCACCCCGGTACGGCGATGAGGTCGTGATCTGGATGTGTCGTGATCACGAGATGTCGTGAGCTCTCTATCCAGTAAGCGGCTCGCCGGATTGGGTTGGACATAATAAATGTTTATAGGAGAGCTGACCCAGAGGCGGTTAGAGTCTCGAGGTTGACAACTCGGCACGTTTAATGCCCTGAGCGGCTGGTGTGTATGTGGAGCGGAAAATGGATTGATGGATGCCTGTCAGCGTTGTGGGAACCTTGTCCTGGCTTCTCGCCAGCTCGACGCTTCTGGCGCCCTCTCTTCTTTCGTAGAGGCAAACGCTGCTGCACTGTAGTGTTCTGGGGATGTTGTCACATCATATCTGCTCCTATTTCTGCGTCCGGCTGTGTACTGTAGTAGTATTTCGTTGTTGATTTGGTTGAGTGCCTTCTACGAGTTGAATAATAAGGAGTATTATAGTTTTCTGGATCTTTCAGGCTGACCGCCTCCTCAGCGACTTTGGTGGGTACAGCGCAAGAGTGAAGTGAACAAATATACATTGAGGTATCTTAAATTATCCTGTGGTAAGTCTCGCCGATTTTATCAAATCTTTTCGTTTCTTCTGGCAAACAACTTCTGATATATTAATCATGAATGTGCTTTACAGACACATTCACCTCCTCTGAACCGTCAGTCACTGTTCCTTAACTTGGTAAATTGAGAACAACCTCTTTTCCCTATTTTTATTTTTGTTAAAATTGACCTACAAATTGATACCCGTCATGCTTTGTAAATTCATTGTAAGACCTGCATAATCTTGGTTCAGTGGACCAAGGGCAGGATCATTTGTCTCAGTGCTTTTCACATAATAATTAGAGCCCGAAACTGGTTCAGGTATCAGAAACATCCTACTCAATGCTCATTTCTTAAATTGCTATTACAATACTTACTATATTAATAGTTAACTATATTAATAGTTAATTAGTTCCAGTGCGAACACCTTTCTTAAAGGAAATCTCTCTGGTGGTATATCAAACTACTGACCACATGGAATTTCTTTCAAATCCATTTTTGGAAGTTCTTTGTTGCTGAGTTGGCGAATCTATATGCTAACTTATTTTTCTATTCTGTAAATTTCTTTCTCTTTCGTATCAAACAGAGTAGCTATCAGCAACTGACTAGGCTGATGCGCCTTCATGAAAGTAAGATGGACTTCTCTATGCATCTCCGTAGTAAATTGATTCTGTTTACAGACCAAAAGTTTATTTACTACTAAACTGGTAGGATGAAATTACTGTAAAGACGTGGCTTCGACTTCTTCAAACGTGCTACTGCTATCCTTAATTGTCCTAAGGCATCCAATGCATGAAAAGTTTCCTTCTTCGCGGAACAGGATTAAGAATAAACTGTTTCATATCAGCCAACTTTAATGTATGATTCGCAAAATTGAAACACTTTTCACGTCTACGTTCTTGTGCTCTTATATAATTGTCATCGTCAGAATACCAATCCGGTTGTTGTGCATTGCTGTACCTCAAGGTCCTAACATCACAAATATGGGTTTCTATTGTTAATATTATTATGCCTGACCTATCGTTGTTTCGGTGGATGTCATCTACAATCTCACATACTAACGCTTTCATCGTGAACGCTTTTGAACTGCAAAATGACCTTCTTCTCCACAGAAGAAACATGTTGCCTCGAAAGCCGAAGATTTTTGTCTGACATGAACTCCCAAACAACTCCATCATACGTACTGTCTTTGTTGGAAGTTAGTTTTGTCTCATGTGTAGAGTTTTTGCTAACCATTTTATAGGTTAACTGATGAATCGTTACTTCCGTACGTTTAGGTGATCTTAGTAGGTTTGCATGTTTATCAGCTTACTCCATTGCTAAGGCTAAATTCAGTGTTTATGTTAACGTTACCTCTGATTCCGAAAGTAGCCTTCGTCTTATGTTTTCATTGTGCATCCCATACAGTTATTGATCTACCGAGAGAAACAGAGAGAGACAGAAACAGAGAGAATGACAGGTACTGGGAGACAGAGAGGCACATTCAGATACAGAGATACATAGAGAGAGACAGAGACAGAGAGACGGAGACAGAGAGACGGAGACAGAGAGAGACAGACAGAAAGACAGTGACAGTGACAAAGACAGAGAGCGACAGAGAGAGACAGAGACAGATAGAGACAGAGAGAGACAGAGTGAGAGGCAGAGAGACATAGAAATAGAGACAGAGAGAGACAGAGACCGAGACAGAGAGTCAGAGACAGAGACAGAGAGAGAGACAAAGACAGAGACAGAGACAGAAAGAGACCGAGAGAAACAGAGAGAGGGACAGAGACACAGAGAGAGAAACAGAGTGAGAGCCAGAGAGACATGGAGATAGAGACAGAGTGAGATACAGATACAGAGACAAACAGACAGAGAGAGAAAGAGACAGAGACAGAAACAGTCGGAGATAGACAGAAACAGACAGAGAGAGAAAGGAAGAGCAACAGAGGGTGAGACCGAGACAGAGAGACAGAGAG
>JAGDQP010028204.1:0-24333 GCA_022664845.1 Lepisma saccharinum | reverse complement strand
TGTTAATGGGTATAATGTTCTAAATGTTGGTTACAAACGTTGATAGGTCATTACAACGGGTAACAAAAAGTATAATGTGCACTGGTTTTTAAAAGGTAATAGCGTTCTCATGTTAAAGATATATGTATTTAAATTTATACAAAGTTTTTAAAAGCAATCTGTAGCAACAACTTTTCCAAACACTCTTACATTAACCCTCATACCTGTGAAGGAATTACATATAAAGCGTGCATGGTTGCGTACGCCTTCTATTGGACCCGCTGACGCATGTTAATAACGTCCACCATTTTTGTGGGATAAATAAGCGATTCACTGTATTCATGACAATACTACCAGGAATATTTATTTTAAAGAAACTATGTACCATAGATCGACAGATTTATTAATCCACCATCTGTTACTCCTGTTTAATATTAGCAAGAAGAATTAAATAACACGCCCCAAAAGCAAACGTTTCTCTTTGTGGGATACTCCGTGCTTACCTCTCACCCGACCAATGCCATTCTGAACCGCGTATTTGTGTCCACTGCTTAAAGCAATGGTAATTCTTCGCATCTCCATTTAACTTCACTTAACCCCACCCTTAGAAACCCAGCTCGTTTTAGGCTTAATAGCATTTTAATCAATTAATTATTATGGATATGTAGATGACGACATGCTTGAAATAAGATACTCATTTGACTGATTATGAAATAAAATGGGATTATAAAATGGGTTTCACGTGTAGATTTGTATACTTAATTAGCGCAACAAATATCATATTATATCCTGGCGTCTATTAATACTTACCTTTTGTATGTTAAATAAGCTTAGGTCATTTGCTCACTCAATTGAATATTTTCACTATTTTAAACTTTTGACCCATCCAAAGAGGTTTAAACAACAAAATTAAAACATAAGTATTCGAAGGTAGTCACAAAGCAATATTGACTGTATTATTTTAATTAGACTTTAATCTCATCCCCATATAACCTTTTTTACCTCGAACCCTGACAAGTTTTCAATTCTAGCAACTTTGGACGTATTTTTCTGCTAGAAGGAAATAAAATATTTCACACTTTACAGTTGATACTCAACACACTGAGATACACTACAACAAACTTAAAATAAAAATATCCACTACAAGTACATTTAATACACTACCAAAGTTGCACAATCAAGAAATCTCGCATATCACAAGCGACGTGCCGTCATATTGCCACGAAACGTCGTATTTTGCAAATATCAATTTAATGTGACAGTCTAGTTCTGTACTATCGTAATGATACGAATCCCAGTCTTGTAACTTTGCTATATGTTTTGCAATACAGGTTTTAGCAAAGATCTGTAAACGTTCAACGGCGCACACGACCGATGAAAATGGATGCTACGATTGAATTATAAGAGAAAACAAACATTGATTCTACATTTCGTCTATGCCAACCCTTTCGTGCCAAATGTTGACTATAGAAAACATAATTTTACAAGCTGATCATAATTAATTAATGAGTCAATTTTTTAACTACTGTCATTGCTTACTTTCTACTAGTGTCTTAGTTTTTAGCTAACAGATGCCAGGTTTTTTCATTTATAGGAAAGAAAATCTATTTTAAGTAAATGTCCCTCCTCTGGTAGGAAATTGTATGGAATTGTTGTTAAATATTATTTAGAAACCAGCACAAGAAAATTAATATTGTTTCAAAAAAAAAAAAAAAAAATCTTTGGTCCTTTACGAACATTCGTGAGTAATTTAGGACTTCCTAGCTTCTTTAGTTATTGGAGTAATGTACTAGGTATATGCAGGGGTGGATTTCGGTTTCATTTTTTGGGCTGGTCCACTGCTTGAGAGAGGAATGTACTGCGTGGAAGGGGAAGAATTACATGGCTGGCGATTAGGGGGAGAGAGGGGACAGTACTCCTTTTTTCTGACAAATTCCACTAGTGAAAATAGGTAATAGAAATTGCTCATTGAACAGCTTAAATAAAAGGCAAGAACTGCTTCCTCATTCTCGGGTAATTTGTCACCCACTGACCATACTACCAAGACAAGTTAATTTATTGGGAGGCTTGTGCCAATAGCGTGCCTTGTTTTTATTATTATCAGATGTTATAAAATTAATATTTTCACGATGCTTAAGTATACTAACAAAGCTCTTTAAATTCAAAACTATTCGTATTCGTAGCGGACAAAGTTGACATTTCCTACTGGCCATTTGTTGAAAATGAGTTGTTATTTATGGCTTTAGGTATATTTCTTTTGCGTATTGGGTAATCCTCTGATCTGAAATTCAAGAAAGGTTACTTGATTAAAATTTCCACAAAGAGGGGAGTGCATTTGCATTATATATCAGCAGTGATGGGATGGTTCAGCAGAGGTCAAAGGAATACGCAGAGAAGTCGTCCTTGCAGCGACATCTTAATGGTAGATTAGAACATCTGTCACTCGACATGCAAGTGAGACACACGGGTTCGATTCCCGATCACTGCAGTGACCAAATTATTGTTGCATTTTTAACATGTTACCATATACAAGAATTGTTATAAATTAAGAAGGGGTATCCTAAAACTAATGATTGCTTGTAAGTTTTCACCTCCTTTTATTTCTGTTTACGCAGAAATAAAAAAAAAATCCTGGTTGGGGTGATATTCGGAATTAACAACGAGGATGAAGTCCTCAAACACCAGAGAATATCCCGGCATATTCCCCGGCAAATCAAAGAACGTAAACAGGTCACTTGTGTAAAGGAAGTTAACACATTGTCTAACGTTGTCTTCAATTCGATTCTGTATTTACTTTATCATATTTATTTATTTATTTAAATTTCATTTAAAGTCTTTAGGCAACTTTGGTTTAGGCCAAATGGATAAAGATGGGAGAAATGCTGGAATGAAGAAAGTTGCAGGAAACGGGAGAAAACCGAGAAAACCCACTCCCACTGTATCTGTCCATCACAAAGCCCATATGGCACTAGTAGAGACCGAGTTTATAGCACATTTTCTGCTGACGAACATAGTATTATCATGTAGTTTCCATCCCTGTCGCAACCACTCAAAGTGCTGCTGCGGTGGAATGTGGAGAAAACAACCCCAGCAACTCACTGTGCACTG
Source organism: Lepisma saccharinum (assembly GCA_022664845.1). Taxonomy (NCBI): domain Eukaryota; kingdom Metazoa; phylum Arthropoda; class Insecta; order Zygentoma; family Lepismatidae; genus Lepisma; species Lepisma saccharinum. The sequence continues at coordinate 21,246 of JAGDQP010028204.1, read as the reverse complement.
GAAAGAGAATCTCATACGGAAAGAGCAGAAACAACTTCACCGCGCCAAAGAGCAGGATAAAAGGAATCGGAAGGACCTAGGATCAAAGCTGCTTCTGATTGGCCAGGATAGCCTGACCAAACAGCTCATATTCTGTTACACAACACATATAATAGTATACTGCACTGCAAAAGAAGGAAAAGTATTAAACAATGAAAGTGAATAGATAATAATGAAAAACAACAAACGTGAAGAAAACATAGAAGAAGGCACTCAAACTCTTCCTCCAATCAAAGATTTTGTGGTAACTTGACTGATAAATTATAAATATTTCTCCATGGATGGAGAAAGTGATTCCATTAGATGATTGGAATATTGAACAAGTAGTTTGAGACGCTGATGTTGAATAAAACATTACCAGAAGAACTGCTACAAACTAAAATTTGAGAACGTCAAAACTTCTCTTCGAAAGATGAATCAACAGGTAAAGAAAAGGGATGGGCAATAGTAAGACTTAAACACCCGATGTTCAATTACAGGGACAACTGAACCATATTCTTCTGTTTGTGTATCATATTCTCTATCTGTAAGTACGAACAACATTTCTTTAGATCAAGTTTATAGCCTTACAATCGTCAGCAGTTAGTCGCGTATGCTAATGGTCTCGAGCTATTTTACTTGGTAGCAGTGATTCGACATGTATAGATATTTTACCAGCAATGTAATAGAGACGTTAATAATAGACTGAAAGAATCAATGCTCAAGAAATGTGGCCTTTCTGGGCTGAACTGGCCTAAGTCGTCGAAGTATGACAAATAATGTTCTTTGGCGGTCACTCTTCCGGGGTAAAGAATAGGGAAAATATTGCCTAGTGTTTTAGTTAAGATATTTGTCTGGTGAAACAGTATAACTGGAAAACCAGTCAGGATGGACACAGAAGGGTTAGAATCCGTATTTCTACCCAGTACCAATCGGAAGTCAGTGATGTTACTGACTGGACTATGTTCACTGAATGTGTTTCTTTAGTGACACGTTTTTAAACTCTCGTCATATTATTTATAATGTGCTTGTTCCACTTGCATTAATAAATAATACCTTAAAAATTATCTCTATTTTTATATTTCCACTTAATCGACCATTTTAATAAATATTTTCGTTGTCTCTTTAGAGCATATTGTTGTCTTCGGGCATACTTTGAGAATCACCTGCATGGTCCAACAGATGTATTGCAACTTGTATATTAAACTATATGTTATTTTCTCACAAATTATTAATGTGAGTCTTTGAAATGGGAACTTTCCCAAATATTTGGAAATGTAGTTTCTAACAGGTAGAGAAAATGAGCCTTTAGGAGGTCTTTTCTGGCATCCCTGTGATTATTTTCTATTAAGAAGCTAAACAGTGAACCTTCCTACCTTTCATAAAGGTAAATAAATCATTTTGCCTATTCTTTCATGGTACTAATGTAAACACTAACATATTTTGTCTAAAAATGAAATATGTATATGCACTCAATGTGAGCTCTTTATATCTAACAGCTCTTAATTTCAGAGTATTGTACTCAGAGTACTAAACGTTTCAACCGAGACGTAAACAAACATTTGTACGTCGTATTTGATTTTTTTTCTCTCTTTCTCAATCTCCCCCAAACTCTCTCTCTCTCTCTCTCTCCTATTCTTAGTACAATTTTAAGATGCTAGTAATAATTGGCTGTGATCTTTGAACAGTACTTATGACATTTCCCCATCAAGTAATTAACATCACATTGGTCTGCTTCCGCCGCTTTATTATGACATCTAATAAAATATTTTTTTATTATTATTATTTTCCTTCTGCTCGACCACAAATTCACACGAAAACTAATAATTCCATTAGCAATGTACTTCTAGAAAACTTCATAAATAATTGGAAGCGTTTTAAACAACGTATGGAAGTGTCCTCTTTGTTATCCTAAGCAGGAATTTTGTTGGCATCAGACATCTACTATGCGTCATCATACAATATACTAACAAGAAGAAAAATAATAAGGAATGCCTGTAATTTCTTCAGGATCACATCTCCTATCGTGAAGAACAATTTCAGAAATATCTTTCAGATCTATAGCACATGTCCTACAAAATTAAATTCATCTCCATAGCATCTAATTGTATCTTTCCAGCAAAGTGCTCTTTAAAATTTCAACACTTAATATACCAAATTAATACTTCGTAAGTTCATATGAAGAGATTTTCCTTTTGGTATTGCATGGTTATTTATATACCTACCGGATGTGTTACACTGAGAAATAATGCAAGTATTTATATTACTGTTTTGTGTATAAATGTGCGGACTTTGAAAAAGTAAATGAGGAATTGTCTTCAATTAAATGTGTGCCTTAACTATAACTGTGTAACTCGTTAGTGTCTGAAAACTTTCATAATACACAGAATTATACATTACAAGCCTAAACATTTATTAGAATGGAGTAAAATTAATTTAAGAAAGCTTATTTGATTGATTTCGAGTATCAGTAAGGACTTAAAGCTCCCGAGCTTCCAAAAATAATGACAATAAACCCCGATCATTACGATTGATTTAAGAGTATGTTAAACTCTTAAAGATTAGAAGGACGTTGAAGCACTTTAAGTCTAAAATACAGAAGAAGAAATTAATAGTTTTTCTTTAAAAAAGCTCAATATGCCCAAACCTACGAACACGAAGCCACAACGAGATGCAGAGGTGTCGCAGCGCAGATCTACGAGAGAGAAGGTGGGGTGAGGGTGGGGGCTGCTCAAACATCGCGGAGAAACACTAGTCGACTGTCAATGACCCCAGGAAACAAATTAGTAGATCTGAAAGATTCATGGATTCGAATGCAAGGTTGCCAACCCAGAAAATAAAAGGTAAATCTTGGAGAGGGAAATAGAAGAAAAATAACTGAATTGAAACAATATCAAACGAGAAACTCGAATCGAATTTTTGGATTAAAGGAGCGAGCAAATGAGTCCACAGATGAACTTGGGTGTGATGAATTTAATAACATAATGGGATTAAATGTGGAGGTAACAGACATCTGTAGATCTCATCATACTGGACCTGCTATCAATAACGGGACGGGCGTAAGCCTTAGTGCTGTTACCGCCCATAAAATTAATTTTATCTTATCCTAGCAATAAAAAGAAGGCAGTTATCATCAAATTTGTTAGCCAGAGAACGAAAATGCAAGTCTTGAAGATAAAAAGGAAACTGGTTTACAAAGACATTAATACAGGGTGTCCGGAAAGTCCTGCACCAAACTGAACACTCATAGCGCTGGGACTGGGGTGCAATTTGAGATAGGGAACCCGTGTCCGGAACCCAACCGTTACGCCTCTGTGAGCAATCGAAATTTCAAACTAGTAAGGTATGTGTAGAAAATCGGCAGCTGGTCAACATCGCATACATGCGAAATTTTGACATATCCAGTAAATAACATATACAATGTATTTGGTTTTATTCTTTCTGACGCGTACGTAATACAACTGTTCTGAAAAGAGAAATTGAACATACTTTGCAAATAGAACTAAGGAAAGAGAACTAAATATTAACTTTGCTTTCAAAAGGCAACACAGATACCACAGAGCCAATGATATAATCAACAGATATTTACCTACTTTCTACATTCAAATTTAATGTACAGACTTTACAAGGAAATTGAAAACAAATATAAATGCATGTATTATTTAGCTATCAGAAGAAATAGGGTATAAACATTAAAATAAATGTGTATTCATTTATATTGATCATAGAGGCGTATAGAAACCTCCAGTTACTACTAAGAACTGGACACAAATTCACAAACTTTATCAAGTTTATAGTTCGTTCAAAACATTAACTCATAATTTATATTCGCAATCCTTACTTTAAATACAAACTGGGTAAATATCAATCTAAATTTCTGAGACATTTAAAGTACAGAAAATAGGCTTAAATCAACAAAGACAAGACGAAAGAGATTTCGATAGTATGAGTTAAAAGCAAAGCCTATCTAATTTAAAATAGTATTTCATATAGGAAGACTCCAAATTCAAACTTAATGACATCAATTTGCTTGTTGCGAGAAGGATATTCATTCAAATTTTCGAATATATTATATTTTCTCAGTTTTTATCTAGCAAATCCCGTAAATTTTATAATAGATTATTTAGGATATATGGACTTTCAATAACAAAATAATGCCATGCGAATAAAATATGATAAAATGACTCAAAAGCATTTGTCTTAAAATAAAAGTAACGGAAATATTCTCAAGTTTAATACTCAATACTTGAAATTAAGGGAAATTCCAGAACACCTTAATCAGAAGAGTAGTAAGAACACATTGAATCTGTATATCATCAAACCAAAATTCTCGAGAATTAGGCCTACTATTGGTACGTTTAAAATAGTCTTACCTTTATTGTTACCTACGTGTTGTTAATGTTTCTTCGAGAGTTCCTGGACAAGTACTTGATTATATGTGCGTACAGACTCAATATGTCGTATAATTGCTTCATCATTGCATATATATATATATATATATATATATATATATATATATATTTAAAAATAAACCGTACAAAATTATAGTAATAAGACTTTATTTCATTTCTACTCGTATGTATATCATATTCAATATCATGATCATCTATTAGTATATTTAGTACTATTCATGCAGTACAAATATTAAACTTTAATAATAATGCTTACGCACACCAATTTTAAATTGAATCAAATTATAATGAACAATGTCTTTAATTTCAATGTTAGATAATTCCTTAATTATAATGATTTACCTCAATCAAATCTTACGAAAAGTATCAAATTTATCATGACACAGTACAAGCTTCACTTTCGTATTTTGAGTTACGATAACTTGAACACCAGATGGGAGGTCTACAATTCTATTTGTATTTAAATATGTGAAACAAAATTGGTAAGCGATTAAAAATGCTAGTTCAGAAATGTATTGAGAAATAATTACTGCGTTTAAGTATCATACACTTTTATTCATTAAAATTTAATGGTAGTAGATTGTAAAGAAAATGAAATAAGCAAGTGTAATGAAGTATGTGCATTAAATGCTTAAAATTAAATACGATTATTCATAAGTGAAGAATGTAGCTAATTTTACTTGGTTTACAGTAATTTGTAAAAGGTGTTAGACAGCTAATGCTTTAGCCCAGTAAAATAATAACTATTTTCAGACCTTTGGAAACAAATGTTTCGCGTAAAAAGTATTGACAATTGTTTAAATTAACTACAGCAAGGCAAAGCAATAAGATTTTCTGCTCAATAATGATTTTTAAGGGCCCGCTAAAGGAACTGATAAATCCTAAATTCGTCCTTTATCATGCAACAAATAATCTAGATGAGTGGCAAATATATAAATAAACGTACATGTTTTTCATGCTACGTACTGGGGAGGAGCAAATATATATTGCCTGCAGTTGGGAATGATGTCAAGGTCAATATGAACCAATCAAAATCTCACTTATGTGTGGCTATATCTTCATGCTTCCAGATGAGGAGACTGTTTCATGTATTTGTAAAACAAATATCATTTTCTTGCATTATTATCACAAAAAACTCGATATTTATTTCAGCGTTATCTGGGCTTGCAAATACGGTCATCTGAGCTTAATATCCAGTTTATGCATTCATGTATCGATATTAATATGTTTATTTATATTTGACCTCAACTTCCTAGAAACTATTAAAACATATATAAAAAAAACTATCTTTTAGTAATTTTGTGATCTAATTTTGTTTTAGTTTTTGCTTCGTGACATATTATTAGCCTCCTAGATAGGTATAATTAAACTTTGTGTCAAAATATATTGCATGTGTTTGTATATGCGAAAGCCGCGCCGGAGAAGTTTCCTCTTATAAACGGTCCGATGGAAGTTAGAAATTGCATCATTTTGCATTCGGCAGAAGGTGTATTCGATTCTCTCCAGTAACCACTTAGATAAGCGGCAGCAACAGGATGATTGAAATATTTCGAGCATACTGTGAACTTAATAATACTACTTATCCTGATAACATGGAAGTATATTTATGGTCAAGAAATCGCATGAAAGCAGGGAGTATGAAAGCCCATTTTATTTTTCAGAAGTTGCACTAAATCTTTTAAAAACAAAATCTACGTAAAGATATATAACGGAACAATTTAAATATCATTTGGTATAATATATTAAATTCAGTTTAGCTTGAAGTTTTGTACGTACATCTTTCAACAATAAAATCATCTACAATGAATTTGTTCTTAAATCTCAGAAGATGTCAGCACATATTCTGTTAGTATCAATAATGTGATATTTTCTAAATTGGTTTAGTTTCTGAAAACTTCTGTAACATTAATGTTCGTCAAATTTTGTTATTTTAGAAGTTCAATTCTTCTTCTTATTATACTAGGCCATATATATTTAAAAAGTTGAATCACTCTAACAGCTTACTACTTTTAGGACATATTATTATCAAAATGTGATTTTGCTTTAATGTTAGATAATTTCTTAACTATATTGATTTCTTTCAACGAAATATTATCAACAGACACGGCTGTGCATGCAGCCAAGTTCTCCGTGTCACAAGACGTCAGTTATGCCAGAAGCATGTTATACAGGGTTTTCGGCGAAATTGGCGATTTCGAGGCCACGTAAGAAAAAAGATAGGGATATGAGCTTTCAGAGTTAAGGAGATATGGCAAATATGTGCAGGTGTGCAAAATTGCATATTCGTAGCTTGAAGCATATTCGAGTTGTGAACCTCTGAAATTGCGTATTTTAGACTGACCACTCAGTCACTCATCATATTGTTTAGAGTGTTTGGAATAAGCTAGAAGCATGAAATTTGGCATGAAGGTGGAGCATGAAAAGTATGTAAAGGAAAAATTCCGACATTTTGAAAAAGTCGTCAGCTTATATTCAAAATGACCGCCAATCGTAAATTTCAAAAGAATACACAGCCTAAACAGTTGAAGCTAGAAAAACGAAATTTGGTATGAAGTTACATCAACGCCAATAGGTTAAGAAAATATTACAAAATCTTGAAGACGTTGCAATCTTGGATCCAAAATGGCTGTCAAAACGAAATTTCCATATAATACACAGGCTAAACGGCTGGAGCTAGAATATCGAAATTTGAAATGACAGTACACCATTATAAGTCGGTTAGGAAAGTATTACAAAATCTCTCCAAAGTCGCCATCTTAAATTCAAAATGGCAGCCCAAACCATTGTCAGGACGGTTTGAGATAGAGAAATGAAATATGGTATGAAGGTGTACCATCACGATTAGATCACAACAATATAAGAAAACGTTAAAAATTTCGCCATCTTTAATCCAAAATGCCGCCTAAAGCCCATTTTCCAAACCATTGAAGCTAGAGAAATGAAATTTGGTTTTAAAGTGTCCCATCACGATTAGGTTACAATAAATGGGGCAAACTACAGGGAGTATGGGGAAGACCTGCACAATGGGGACACAGTCCCCCGGAGAGTCTGGTTGCGATAACGGGAGCGCAGTCCCCTAAAACTCCACAAGTTGTGGGTGTAGCCCGCCACCCGATACTGGAGGCAGCGCCCCTAGCGAAGCATGTATATATATATACATATTATAAACTTTACAAAGCTGTGAAGTCCGAGCAAAAACACCAGAGGTGCAAAAAGTTCAGGCAAGTTCTTAAGACCTAAAAATTGGTGAAATGGAGGACGGATGAGCAAAGTTCCTTAGCGAAAGCATGTAAGAGGAATACTGGAACTTGGTGCGAGGTGACAAGGTTTATGATATTCAAGCCGTAAGGCTGGTGGTGGCCCTAAAGCCCGCCACGCCCACCACCACCAGTCTAAGGCTCAAAGTCGAACATTATGAACATTGTCACCGCGCGCAAAGTTCCAGTGTTCCTCTTACATGAAGTCGCCAAGGAACTTGGCTCATTCGTCCTCCATTTCAGCATTTTTAGGGCTGAAGAACTTGGCTGAACTCTATGCACCTCTGGTGTTTTTGCTCGGATCAGAATTAACAATCAAACCTTATAGTACAGTTGTATTTGTCGAAATTTGGGCTTCCGCTTGATTTGCTTGCCAAGTTTGATTTTCTTTTGCGTGGACTTAAGGTATTTGGTGTGTAGAATCAAAAAAAGTTGAATGCCATTATTTTCGCTTTCGTTTTCATGGATTTTTTAATATGGTGGCCAACACGGCGAACACCAATTCACATGGCCTATACGGCTTCAATAAAAGTATTGTTTAAAGATGAACCTGTCCTCTTTTTAACCTACCTTCTCTTGGCTTAGTACCAGTGTATCTTTGAAAACACATATTGTACAAGTTTTAGAGGCCTCTCAGTTATTTCAATATTGATTATAATTTGTGTAATGTGCTTTCATTGCGTATTTTCACAAGTTCTTTCTGAGAAATGGAATGAAAGTGTGAATGAGAAATCATTGTATCGCAAGTAATGTCCAGTTTTGCAATGAAAAGGAACTACCATAAGGACATTACACACATCCATTGGTTGTTAGGAAACTAGATATGCATGCTAAACACAAAATGGACCTACATGTCGTATAGCCATATTACGGACAGTCGTTTGATGTTCGCAATTATTGTTCTAACAATGTGCATTTTGTTGGAAATGTGCACAAGCACTAAAGTTTCATTACTAGCTGCTGCTCCTATGAACGTCCATGCCATGTCCCGAAAGTGCAGATTTGTAGATAAATTAACAGATGTCAGCAGTGTAACGTGGGTCTGCAAGTTTACACGCTTGCAGTTACTTGCAAGCGAGAATCTTCACTACTATTCTATTCCAATTGCTGTAAAGTAAGGTTTGTATACATGTATTTATAGTACGCTAACTAGCAGAAGTCCCCAACCTTACCTAGGAAACTTAACTTTATCAACAGTTTTTTTAGTACAACATAGACACAATTGAAGAAAAATGTACATGAACCTACCAGCTCTGAATGAAATCCGAAACGACATACGGAAAATGAAGATTACGCAACAAGGAGACAGGGAGTTGATTCCTCCCAGAAGTCCCCAGACAAGCCAACAGTGACAACGCGGGTTCGTCGAGGCCAAACTGTAAGTTGAGAAGTAAGCAGGAGCAATGTTTCAGGTAATACAGACATCAACTTACCCAACACTACGAGTTCGAGATCAGGAGAGAATACGAGACAGCATACCCTGTATAATACTCCAGAGACCTGACTAGAAGTTTGTCTAGTTCGCCAAAAACACCGACTAATTTCAAAGAGAACATCAAAACTGAAGCGTACAGGAAAAGAAGAGGGAATATGTATGAAAGGTGATTTTTCGTATAACACATTTTAAAGTTCAACTCTCCCATTTACTTCAATGTATTTTATATTTTTAAAACCGATATAGTTTGGTGATTTTTTGAGGTTTTGGATTGACTTTTTCTGAGCAGTTATCTGTCATTACGCATATGTAGTACTTGCTAAGAGTCCAAACTCATTTTTAAGTGCATATTTCTCCTTCTTTCTCTGTACGCTTTAACTATTTTACAGAGTGCAAAACCAAGCATCAACGAGGTTACCAACCACTGTAATCAGTTAGTACCGAATTTGGTCGAATAGCGGGAATCCACCTTGACGAGAGAGAGAGAGAGTAAGATATACTTCAGCCCGAAGGTCAGAAACAAAGTGGTCCAGAATGCCAAGATTATCACGTCGGGTTTCCTAAAAAGGTCGTAGAAGGAAACAAGAATACTCGATAAAACAAGAAACTTGTTCCGAGAAGGCAGAGGACACTGCAGAGGGACAAACAAACACCAGCACCCAGACGGCTCATGAGGAACACTCTCCAGAACCGACTGGAAATTTGAAAAACTGAAACAAGATAATAAGTGAAATAAAATAACTACCGCCGGAGCAACCCACAGTCTCCTCAAGTCTGCTCAACGAAATATTGCCGAGAAAACTCAACAATATTTCTCATAAGATTGTTGCCTGCATCTACCACAATGGCTGAAGGATTACTTCGAATCTTCTGCAGAAAATCAGAAGTGTTAAAATAATTATTCATAAGGACATATTATATAATACATATATAAAAATTAATAAACAAGCATAGGAAGGAGAAGGGGAATAGAATCAGTTTCAATATACTACAACTACGAATGGTTAAAAACTAGGTAGTAAGGAACATTGGAACACCATTCCCAACACTAGTAAAGAGGGGTTAGTATATTCTTCTGTGGTCAGAACTACATTTGCTTTGACAACGAGATATTCCTTCCTGCTAAACCTATGCTTGACTATAGATAGATATATGACGTCGTAGTACTATTTGCTACGATGAACAACTATAATCTTATATAAACCGTTTAAACGTTAATGCAGTAGGACTTGAGTTCACACTTGTGCGTCGAATCAAACCAAAATTAACGTCCTAGAGGTTAAAAAAGAGACAAAACAAACATATATATTAAGCTTACTTCTAAACATGAATATTTACATGCAAACTCGGCACACCCAACTGCTTAACAACTCATTGATTAAGAGACAGGTATTACGTCTGAAATGAATTATAGATAATGAACCCAAACTTGGGAAATATTAAAATATTTAGGAAGAGCGTTTCTTTCTAGAGGCTATCAAAGCAAAAAGTGTAATAAATAATAAAATAACTTTCGAAGCCAGTTGCCAAAAGAAGAACAGAATGTGAAAATACCGCTATCTCACCACAAAATTACTATCCCAACTATAAGTACAAACTGAACAAACCAATCCAGAACTTCTGGAAAGGAAACAAGACGGAATTTAACAAAGAAAACTGGTGGGTGAGGACCCACAGCTGATCGCGTATAATAGACGAAAAGAATTAAAATGTATAAGGAAAGTAACTCTCACTCAAGAATCATTCAAGGTTTCAAAAAAATAAACGTTACACACGGAAATTTAACTGCAAACATGCCAAAATACATGAGCAAAATTAAGTTGACAAACTTATAAACGGCTCAGACTTTGAGGACCAATATCTGAGCAAACCACGAGATAAAATGCTGTGGAAGAAAACACGAAATGAAAACGACCAGGTTAAACAATTAAAGAATGATGTTATAGAGTTCAGAGGAGTTCTAAACCATCAAGGAATCAAGAAGGAATTTAAGCGAAAATCTCACAACCCAGGAGAGGGGAGAGGTGCCACTTGACGGTGACTAGAGTATCAGTGGTCAAACAACAGTACTGTTACATAAGCGGGAGGGAGACCAAAAACATAAACATGCAAATACAGGGAGACAACTGGAATAAAGAAATTAAAACTACAACCAAATTAAGGGACCAAAATAAATCTGCAACATAAAATACCTGAAATTGACAAACTCATGGAAAACTCAGTAAAAACCACTAGGCGAAATGTGTACACATCCATCTAAAAACAAATGAAAGCGGTAGTTGGTGCGAGTTGTAATACATATTGTGCATAGTCAACACACACACACACACAGTCATTCACAAAAACAGATAATGAATTAAGCTTCTAAATAGTAAGCAAATACGGTAAACTAACAACCACACAGATAGAAAACCGTATATATGCAAATGAGATATTTAGCCATTTTTAGTAACTAATGACTTCGGCCCGTTACAGTTCCATCAGCTGTTAAGTTTCTCAAATCCACAAACAACCATGCTCGAGCCGAGTTAGAACCCAGAACACTGGAGACGTTGCCCTGGTACCTCAGACCACACGACTAAAGCGGTCGGCACCGCTCCATGAGTCACAGAGACATTTTTTTTTTCATTTTGGGGCCCACCTTCCACCCCTGTATCTATGGATTCTTTGCACAAAATGGGTTGTGCACTTCCAAGGGCGTGCAGCACACGAGCAGTTGTCGCTCTTCCCATTTTGGGACAGGCAGTCCCTAGAGATTCTCGGATTGCCGATGTTCCGACAGTCCGAGAAGCTCCTTTGTTCCCTCAGTTTTGACCTCGGGTGGTGCGGGACGGACTTTGGACCAGGCGTCCAGAATGTTCTCCTGGTCTTTATTCCTAATTTTGGATTTTTTTTCTTGGGAGGATGCCCTACCATTATCTTTTATTTGCAATTTTATACAGAAAACATTTAACATATAGAACAACACACATACACACAAGGACAGCACAACATAGACGTCGACTCAAGATGGCTTCCTCTTCTTTTTCTGAAACGATAAGAAAAAGGGGGAGGGAAATGAAGCTGGACTGCAACGTAAGTATTACTGGAATTTTCTCACAAAGTTTTTGCTGGTCCGTTCTGTTTTTCCATTTCTGGTTCCCTTCCTCCTTTACTCACGAAGTTTGTCTTGTTCCTCAAGTCACCATCACATCACACACACAACACTTACAGGCTAATATATTTAAAAATGCTTGAATGTTTGTGTCCCGGATTCCAGGTCACTCACATTTAGTTTCTGTTTTATTTTTATTTTTTATTTTATTTTTCGCTTTCTTGTTTTAATCTTCTATTATATTTGTCCTCCCGTCACCACTCACACACACGCACACTACTACTTGAGCGTCTCTTGCTGCCGGATTCCTGCAGCAAGGCACCCACCAGGACACCGCTGGTTTCCAGCGGTCACACACTCGCTCACTATTACGCACTTTCACTGATCTTGATTTTGTGCACTATTGTTGATTTAGTTATTATTTTAATATTTCTCTTTTTTTTAATGGAGTTTTGTTATAGGTTTAGTTTGCTTACGTTATGTATTTCAGTTTCGGATTGTTCTAGTACCCGGATTGTTCCATACCGCCTGCTGATAGCGAAGCTCACGTTCGTCGAACCGGCCGCGCAAACTCGCCTCGCCCGCGAGGTCCGCGTCACGTTTCCCTCCATGCGGTATCAGCTCCCTAATCTGTTTTCTATTGGTCAGCCTCTGGTCTTCGCCGCGCCCGGCCTCAGTCGCCTCCGGATATAAATTTCCTTCTGTGATACTCTGTTACTTTTTGGGTTATCTCCTGGAGAACAATCGCCAGTTCTGGTGTTCTCAGAACTTCAGCGATTTCCATATCCTCCAGGAGAGTTCTTTGTTCGCCAACCAGGTTTTCTGTTTCTTCGCATTTTAGCATTACGTGTTCCGGGGTAGCGACCGACCCACAGGCGCGACACAGGTTATCCTCCACTATATTCATATCTTTCAGTTTCTGCCTGAATGGGCCATGTCCCATGAGGAAGTGTAACAGACCTCCCGTAATCTCCACGTCGAGCTCCATCCTGCCAACCACGTCCGGTATTATACTATATAATCTTCTAGCTTTCGGGCATTCTTGTCATAGATGCTGCCATGCATTGATTAGTATTTCCTGCACATCCTGCTTGTTGTCCACAGGAGCATCTAGTATCCTAGTGACTTTTTCGTTATTCTTCTTTTTGATCCAATACATAGCACCTAGCTTTTTGACTTGTAGGTGCAATGGCATGGTTGCTACAGCCACCTGGAGTGCCTCCACCGGCGTTGTTCTGTATGCTCCTGTGAGTCTTATCAGAAGTTGCCTTTGAGCACGGTTTATTGTTTGACTTTGTCTGACATCGTCCATCCGGTGGCTCCAGACACTGGCGGCGTATCCGACTAAAGATCTTAAAAGGTCGTCATGGTACAGCTTAACAATTTTTATCGGTATCCTTAGTTCTTTTGTCGCAATGTTTACTAGTTTATGTGCGATTTTGATTGCTTTGCTTGATATCAATTCGGTGTTTTCTGAAGTTTAACTTTTCGTCAAGTGTTATTCCTAAATATTTAAAAGTTTGTACTCTCTTAATTGTTTTATTATTAATTTTGATTATAGGTCCTCTGTTAAGATTAAGTTTTCCTTTAAATAGTACAAATTTTGTTTTCTCTGCTGAGACTGTTAATTTATTATTACTGCACCATGACGCCATTTCTCTTGTGACGGCGTTAGATTTCCTTTCTATCTGCTGTTTCCTTTTATTACCACCGCCAGGTCGTCCGCAAACCCTACCACCCGTTCTACCTCTTGTAGTTCATTAAGCATCTCGAGACATGGCTGGCAGGTTAGGTCCCAGAAGATCGGCCCCAGAAACGACCCCTGAGGACATCCTCTTGTCGGTCTTTTGCCCCCAACTCTATCGGCCGTACTCACTTCTATTCTTCTATTACAAAAATAGTCTTTAATCACTTTCCAAATTTTTGTGTGAATCTTTAGTTTTTTTATCTCTCTCATTAGAGCTGGCCACCATAGGTTGTCGAACGCCCCCGCTATGTCAAAGAATATTCCTATAGTATATTTACACTCGTCATTATTAAGTTGCTGAATTTTGTTACAGAGCTCGTTGATGGCGTCTTCAGTAGATTTATTTTTCCTAAAACCAAATTGTAAATTGCATTCATTAATATTTGGCCTTTTATTATTTATCTTCGCTGCGATTACTTTTTCGAATATTTTACTTACGACGTTTAGCACGCAGATAGGTCTATATGACTTAGGGTTTGTTCTATCCTTATCCTCGCCTTTCAGGAGTATAACCAGCTTTGCCTTCTTCCACGTGTTTGGGAAGATTCCTTGTTCTAAGCATTCGCGAAAAAGTCTTACGGGGTATGGAGTCCAGATATCTTTGTTTTATTTATAGATTTCGCTCTTTATATCATCTGGGCCTGGGGCCTTTCCATTTTAAAGACATTTTATAGCTTGTTCAACGTCCCAGTTTGTAACGTTGAGCTCTTCATTATTTTCTTCCTCTCGCTCGGGGTTATAGGTCATGGATGCTTCCCTCGTGAGTGTATTCTGCTCATTATCCTCATTTTCTAAATCATCGGGGAACAATTTTGCTAAGAGTAACTCTGTAGTATCCTTCCAGCTGATGGTAAACTGCCCATTATCGGTTTTCAACGTATTTAGGGTGCCCCTCGTCTTTATTTTACTCATCACAATCTTAGGGTGTTCCCCATGGGTCTAGACTAAGATTATCCTCTACGAATTTGTTCCCGGTTCTTTTCTTGTGTTTGCGTAGCTCTTTCTCGAATTGTTGTTTGATTTCCCTATACTTGTTTAGTCTACTTTGCCTCAACTCGTGGTCTCCAGCCGCTCTGTAACTTCTTCTAGCTGCTTTTGTTTTTCTTTTTAGTTTATCTAATGGCGCTGTCCAATACGTTTTCTTCTTTTTAGTTCCACCTTTTATATTTGGGATGGCTTCTTCGATGGCTTTCTTTGTGACCAGCTCTAGTTTCTCCGTCAAGTTATGAATATTACAGTTTATGCCAATCTGTGGTAAGTGTAGTCTGTTATTAATTTTTTTCCAGTTTATTTTGTTTACATTATATTTAAATGCCGTTTTGTCTTCTTCAACCTCTTCACGATTTTGTTGTTTTAGATTTATGTTAAATCCGATGGCGTTATGGGCACTATTCTATTCCGTCTAATGTTTCCTTTTTCGGTATTTCTACGACTGCAGCATCGCTCCTATACTCCTTTACTTTACCTATGCTATACTCGGGATCCAGGATTTCCAGCTCTTCTTCTTCCTGTACGTCCTTTCCTGTTCGGGTATAGTCTGCTTGTCCTCCCCGCTTTCTCCCGAGTCGTCATTCGAATCCGCTGTCTGTTCCTGTTTTCCCTCCGTTCTACCCTCGTTTCTGTTTTCCACTATAATTTCCTTGTTTATTTGATTTTGTTCTTCTAGATTTCTGATGTCTTCCAAATTACCTTTTATTGTCTCAAAGAGTAATTGGTCATTTATTACCATCTCGAATCCGATGTTTTGGATTTTGTTTTCCCATCTCTTCATAATCTTTAAGACTTCCTTTGCGGTAGCTTTTCAAAGGCCCATTCCTATGACTGGGATTGTTATCTTCTTTCTTTTTGATCCTTGCATTGTTGACAGCAGATCCATAAGAAGATCTAGGTCCGCGAGAAAGTTTTGCTTCGAAGACTTAATATGCAGTACTCTGCAACCGTATCTGTTTTCACTAAAAAAGATTTCCAAAAACTGTTTATCTCTAACTTCGATCTTCTCCTTCTCGTTCTTTTCCAGGTCAAAGGCGTCATGTGACAGGGCAACCACCTAGGCGAACCCTCTCGGGAAAGTTGCTAGTTCCGGGTTTACAAAGTGCAAAACTAATTGGTTTCTACCATCTAGGTGAATATGTCCTAATTTTTCTTTTAAGTATTTGTCCGTATCAATAGCGTTACTAATTATAATCCAATTGTTAAAAATATCTATTTTCTTATTGTTGTTAAATTCTACCAATCTTTCTGTACTCCTTTTCTGTCTGCACGGGGGCTTTCTTCTTTGTGTTTTTTCTCCTCTCCTTCCGCTGATGTTTGGTTAGGGTCCATAATCGAACTTTTCTATTGTGCGTTGGAGTTGCATCTTATATTGAGGACACTCCTGTTGTGTTTTTACCCCGCACTTCTTCCCTTTTTTATGACATGGTATACATACTTTATTTTTGTTTTTGTCCGGACATTCTAGTTTTTTATGGCCCTTTTCGCCACAATGGCCGCATCTTTCATCATCTCTGCAGTTCCGCGCGATATGCCCGTAATCTTTACACTTCATACAAACCGTGACTACTAAGTAGTCCTTGACATTTGTAGCTTCATATCCAATGTATATTTTTGGTCTGCGGAGTAGGATTTCCCTCACCGATCGAGGGACCTCGATTACCAAGTGGTATCTGTCCCTGTCCCTCGGTCCCGTCTTGAATCTTGTTTTTATCAATTGATTCTGTTCTTCCGTTATTTCTGGTAAGTTCCTCTCTATTAGTTCTTCTAATACCTCTTTCTCTTGTAGTTCCACTGGGATTCCGTAGACGATCATCAGCGGATTCTTCTTTTCCACTCTACTTATTGATTCGAAGCCTCTGCCAATTCCCGGATGGTTGATCAGCTTCTCCTCATCTTGTGTGGTCGCCATCTGCAATACTAGGGCAGTTCTTGTTTGCACCATTTGGAAATTAGTTTTATCATTTCTTCCAATAGTCCTTGTTAGCCTCATTCCGATGTCTTTTATCGATTCACCATCCTTCGGTTTTATTAGTATGGTAGGTTTTGGTTGTCTTTCGTTGGCTTCTATTATTTTTGTTTTCTCCGGCAGTTCTTCTCTCTTCTTCAGCATGTCCGCAAACGTTGGTACGACCGCTGCTGTTGTTTTTGTTGTTTCATTCTTGAGGCTTCCATTCTCTCTGTACATTTTTTTTATTTCTTCCTCCAATTGAGTTATTTTTTCTTCTACATCCAATCTTCTATGTTCATTTTTTTGACTAATAACTTCTAATTCCTTGATCCTAATGGCTCCGTCTATAGCCTGTTGTTTCTCTTCCTTCAATTTCCTTTCCAGATTTTCGATCTCATTCTCTCTCTCCTCCACTATAGTTTGCCACCTCACCAATTTAAGTTCCTCTCCTCTTAATCTGTCATTTTCTTTGCTAAGTTTGTTGTTTTTTCTCTCAAGTTCTTCTATCTTTCCTTCCAGGTAAGCAACGCGTATCCTTAACTCTGTTGTTTGTTCCTGATCCTTGTGTCTTTTGCTCGCTTCTTCTTCTTCCGGTGTTCTTACTCTCTTCTTTCTTGTTTCTGGGTCTTCTGTCATAGTTGGTGTTCCAATCTCTTGGACGTCCATCGCCTACCCACGGGACAGGCTCAATTTCCTTACCCTTCTTAACTAAATCGAAGTTTCTGATGCCTAATTTGCCTCTTCCCATTCGGCATTTACTTCTGCTACTATCTTGTCCTCCAGTTCTTTGTCCTCTTTGGATGATCTTGATTTATTTGCATTTATTTCTTTTTTTTAATCTTTTCTGACCACTTCAGCTTATATGAATTAGTTGCTGATATTTCCTTATCGTCCGAATTTCGAAAGTTTCTCCACTCGGTTTCGAGCGTCTTCATTCCGGATTTATTTATGTCCGTGTATTCCATTATGGTTCCCGTCGACAGCCTTCTTTTTGATCTATCTGCCATATCCGAGTTCACAAATTCGTAACGGTACACGCAATGGGTCCTTTCCTAATACTTACTATTGTGAGTGTCAGCAACAACATTCCCGGAGACGCAGTTCAGAGAGCACGAGACCCAGGAGGCCGTAGCGCCCGATGCCTCCTTGAACACGATAAAATTTAAGATACTGTTCTGTTCACTTTATGTCGCTTGGGTTACCAAGTTTGCCCGATCGTTATGCAACCAACCAAACTCAAATGCGTGGTTGGTTGCCTACCGCTAAGTTATATTCCGTTTAGTTTTTTTTTTTAATTTCTTTTAGTTTGTTCGTTCTTCCGGTTTATTTTTGAAATGCTGAGTAATGATTTTTCATATTATTCTACGTACGTGTTGGCTTGAACGTGGCTTTTCTTGTGGTTCTATAAGATTTACGTGTACAACTTCGCCACTCAATAACTCCCCTCCAAAAAATCGGGGGAAGTTGGTGCTTGTGCTCGTTTATGTCACACTTATATGGAAAAAGTTCACTTACTTGCTTTCCATGTCCAGTCCGTTTCTACCACATAAACAGCCGTTCAAACAGGAGTGACACCAACACACGTCTCTCCGCTAAGAAGTACACCACTCAAGTCCAGTCACAGAGACAACTCGTTGCATGAGGGGGGACATCCTTAAAAGAATAGAGAATCTACGATTGGTTTAAGTGGAAATTGTTGGTGCTCCATGCCTCGCCTCACACTGTAAAATATACAGAAACGGGTTGGAAGACCTTCAGAGCAATTATGATAGTATATTTGGAAGATTAAACAGAGGGATGTTTCGTTAAATTTCTTATATTAGCCTGTACACTACAGGCCACGTGATATTCGTTAAAAAAACGTGAGAACGGAAGCGGAAAATTTGTCATCTATTTTTTTGTAATGCTGCACACCAAATACCTTAAGAATGTACAAAATATCCAACTTGGCAAGCAAATGAAGAGAAATGACAAATTGCACCGTGCTATCGCTTATCATTAACAACTATAAATTTCATAATCGTATTTTGTTACGTCAACCTGAACGTTAGATGGGAGGTTATTCATTTTATTTGAATTTGCAGAGCTGTAACTAAAGTTTGTAAGTAATTAAAACCTGCTCATTCACTTACTGTGAAGTAAATAATTCGTTTAAATATCTGCTATTTTTATTCATTTGCATAAAGTGATAGTAAACAGTAGTACAATTGCAAACAGCAAGCGTAAAGAAGTATTATTATCAAATCAATAAAACATTATTCCTGATGTCTTGCTGTTTTTCTAATAGTAATTTTTGAAAGGTGTTTGTGAACCTTACTTCAGAACACGTATAAGATACATTTTGAACTGGAGTTTCATAAATTACTTCCACGCCTTCAACTTTATTGCCAACAAGATATGAGATAAGAATAAGATTATATCAGTCGTACTGTGTTGATCTTTATGGTCAAATGATGATTTATGTAAAATATGCGGTTAACTGTTTACTTCACCAGAAGAAAATAGCTTAGGAATCTACTTTTATACCCTCAATGAGCTACTAATCTATGCATGTAATAATAAGAATAATAAACACCGACAATGGTTGCAAGATGCTTTGAGAATCCTAACTTCTAAGACCGTACCTCGTACAAGAAAGCACAATTGTTCCTAAAAGGGAATAGAGTATTTTGTACAAGTCTTTTAAGTTACCACCCACACAGCACACTCATGAATTAACGTTTTATAAACGTTGAAAACGTTGAATTTTGACAACGTTGTATTTGGTGATGTTGAATTAAATGTTTTATCAACGTATTTTAATAAACGTTTAAAGAATGGCCAGTATTAAACGTTGAATTTAAATTATGCTCTTAAACCTTCTAAAATGGTGGAAAGCACTACGTTGGTTAAACGTTTATTCAACGTTGAATGTTTGTGAGATTTCCTAATCTACAGAAACAATTTTCATTGATAGTTTTATGCTTAAACTTCACTAGGTGTTATATAATATCATTTTTTTCTTGATGGAAATGCACTTCCATTTGACATTCATATAATGCCTATGCTATGCGTTTGTCTTCTGTTCTCTCATGAAAACGGGAACAGGCAGGATATCGGCGCAGCGAGAGATCGAAATGACAGGAGGAAATCCGATTAAGTTGCTCAAATGATTTTTTTTATATTCATCGTAGAATATGTTGTCTTATCTTGTTAAAAGCAATAAATGTGGTACTGGCAATTCTCAGACTTACTGAATGAATCAAACAATTGCACGAGGCAACCTAATTCTGTTTTGAAAATGTATATTTTTTTTATTTCGTTCAGATGCCTCTTATAGGTAAGAGCATATTGTATGTATGTAACTATATACAATTAAAGAAGACAACTAGTATTTTAGTTTGTGAAGTTGTTATAAAGTAAGGATTTAACGAACATTTGCTTTTTTCTCGTATTATTTAAACTGCATTGTGAATATTTATTTATTTTATATACATTTTTATATACATTATCGCTCAGATGTGCTATTTCTGAATAAATAAGTTACGTTTATACGTACTCAAGTATTATTTGTCCTCAGTTATTATTGATCCTTCAATTAGTGGTTTCCGTCATTACCATGTTGAGGGGTTTGTTAGACGTGGGAGTGAGTTGTTCGAATTACACATTTAGGTTCTTAATGTTGTGGGCGAAGGCTCTTGTCTTGATTTCAATTCCCAGACTGTTATGTCGGGTTACGTGTACAAAAAAACCTATGGTGCAACTGCCCATGAAGGGTCAATGCCTGCAACGCGGCTTTTTGCGGGGTCACGTAGTCAGCGCAGAGCTGTTTTCAGCCACTTTGAGTGGCTTTCGCTACCGATTTAGCAACCTCTCCCCTCAGGGTTGGCCCCGGTACTCATTTTCAGAGGCTGGGTCGAACTATGGGACTTACGGCCTAGGTAAAATTGTTTCAACTTCTCCCACCGGTAATCAAACCCGGATTGTTGGATTGTCACGTTTGGAAAGAAGTAAAATTTAACTTTCAGGACAAATTTCGTACCTTTACCCCAAAATCCCTACTTATAACGAATATTTAAATCTGTGTAGATGAACAGAACAATGTAAGTTTCCCAGACCGAAGTCTAGTACTTCAATGTTCAGTACGATATGCTTTAATTGAAATTACAATTTTAGAATTGATTCGAGGTTAAAATCCTATAATCAAAGGCTTTTTCCTAGAATCAACCCTAATATTGTATCGTACTGGACATTGAAGTACTAGGATTCGGTCTGGGAAACGTATATTATTCTTTATAGATGTTCTCGGGATATCCGCCAGGTGAAGTCCGACGATAGAGCCGACGTTTCAAGAACAGACATT
>JAGDQP010028203.1:1110-24333 GCA_022664845.1 Lepisma saccharinum | reverse complement strand
TTACATAAAAAAAACATAATATGATATCAGTTGCAGCAGGTACTTTGTAAAAAGGAATTACAATAAAACCATTATTACCTTTACTTGTGTTTGACAATGTTTGTTTGAATTTGTCTAAAGCATATGGGATTATACGGTATATGTGTGCGGGTCAAGAAACCGCCTTACGAAGTACCTAAGTGTTGCAGTCTCATATATTGTGTAATAATTTCATTCATTGTTTACATCAATAGATACACGCTGTTTTATTGGTTTAATGTACTTTATTAGTATTAATTAATTACGTGCAAAAAAATGTACTATTCAAAATTCATTAATCATGAAGAGTTACCGATGTAAGTCGGCATAGCGTATTCCTGTGAGGGTTAGAGCTATCGGTATTACGTCACTGCAAACGTAGGTTGTCAAAGAGTTTAGAAGTTAAGCCACATAAACAAAACGCACATCGTTATAACAATCCTAGTGAACGTATTTGACGATAGGTGGCACTACAGTACTTCCATTAAAACCATACAACAAGTATTGGTATGATAATGTGAAAGGGTATCAATATAGTCATACGACAAGATGAAATATTATTGGATAGTTTTTTTAATATTGTGCTGCCATCTTTTCGTCAAATTTACACACTAAGAGATTATACTAAACGAAAGTTAGAGCACATAATCGGTGTTAACTAAGAACATGTGGCCTCCTCATTCCCTCTCCACAAGAAAAAGTATTAAAACCACTGCCAAAATTAAATATACATTATTTACCATAATTAATGTAATGATTCCTTAAGATTATTTAACATGTTTTCTGCTTACCATAAAATAAAGTCAAAGAAACACAGAATTAAAAAGAAACAATACGACTACCATAGTAGTTAGTAAGCATACTTGAAACTGCCTCATTAATATGAAAAAAAAGGAACTAAATTACTTTAGAAATATATTTCTTTTTTATTAGAATATTAACTCTATAATTTCAAAACTAACTTAAAAAAAATATATCAATTATATGTATAAAGATAATTTTTTTCTGAATGATTATAGAACCATCACTTCCCCCGGGACGGGCGTAAACCATAATGCTGTCACCGCCCATAAAATTCATTTGATCTTATCTTTACCGTCACTTCCTTCATTCTTGAAATGAGTTTTAACTGAGATCTAATATATTGTGATTTAAAAACTACATTGAAGTAAATCTTTATAACGTTAATCTTATTTCGTGATATTTTTTGTCCTTTAACAACTGTTTAAATCATGGAAAGTAAAACGGGGAGAATTCGTAGAATTATGCCTTCTGAGTAAAAAAATCAGCGAACGGTGAAGAAAATATGATAACGTGAGGGCACGTTATTCAGATGAGGTAGATATGGGGAGAACAGAGAAGATAAAGGGGACTTTGGGAAACGGGGACATCTGCTGAATTTATTCTAAGTTGTGTGTTATTTTTCTATCAGGCTTAACTTGTATAAATTCCGTTTCATGATCGTGGATCATGGATAGAATGATTAAGAATTATGAGTGTCCGAAGGCCTTAAAGCAATCAAAGTCCAAGAAAGTAAATAATTTTTTCTTCCGTAGCGAAAACAAGCTTAATGAACGCTGTGAAACTACATATTATAAAAAAAATGTAACATGTTTCAATTTTCATCGTCTCTTGAGAACTATCAGAGGATGCCAAAATTTTACATTTTTGTTTTAAAATAATGATAAATTCTCATTTGAACTCTGTAACGTTTCAGGCATGTCCATGGGTCAGCGGACAACTTTAGCTAATGAAATGATTTAAATACAACTTTTCTAAATTAATTTTAGTTATCCTATTTTACGTTCTAGCGCTGGTTATTTATTTATACATACGTATTGTAAAAGTACTCTAAAATCTGCTTACTGGTAATATTTGCACTGTAATACTTTACCAGAGAATTGTAATTAGCAAATAAGATATATATGTTTGTATTTTCTTTTGTTTTTTATTAATATACCACTAACTAAAGTTCTCTTGGGAGCTACTCTTTTAACAATTTCAACAATCTGACAATGGTTTTTTTTTACAAATATTATTAATCAGGTATAATTTTACAATATAATGTTCACGTATTTACACTATATACTTTTTATATATGCATTAAATCGTTATGATAAGATTAAAACTAATTTATTATATTATAATAATTATATACAATTAAGTATTAATATTACAAGTTCCTCTATTAGCTATTTGTAAAGCTTGTTACCGAAGGAGAAAAAAAATAACTATATTGAATTTTAATATAATATTTATCCTTAATATATAATTATACTGTACATGTTTTGTTCGGTAAATATAAAAAAAAAACTCTTTGCTGTGTCGTGATTTTATACAATACTGATTTCAAATTCAACAAAGTTCAACAAAGATGGTAACCATTGGTCCCACCGACGGTGATTTTCAGCCAGACATTGCAAACTCTTTTTTCTTTCTTTCTTTTTCCATCGACAAAGAAAGGAAGGGAAGAAATGAACCAAAAATGAAATACTGTAGCAGAAGTTATTACAAATAAATTATATTC
Source organism: Lepisma saccharinum (assembly GCA_022664845.1). NCBI lineage: Eukaryota > Metazoa > Arthropoda > Insecta > Zygentoma > Lepismatidae > Lepisma > Lepisma saccharinum. The sequence goes on along the minus strand of JAGDQP010028203.1, from coordinate 21,788 downwards.
TAGTTATTTAATTGACTTTAGTGATATAGCTACGGTCTTATTGGGACGACGAAAATGTCTTCTTTATAAAAAGTAATGATGAAGATGGAAGTCTAGACTTTTAATCCGAGTATTACTCAATCATTTACTGTGAGGAACTGAGCAAATATCAGTCAAAATGGATAACATGAGGGTAATTCCAACCCACGACTTTTCCTTAGTGATTGACAGTCACGCCCTCTTTCTAAATTTTCTGTCGCGCATGCTCAAGTTCTTACCCTTCTTACGTAATTGCACTTATCAAATGGAGAAATTGCTATTCTCTTTTTCAATATCTCTTACGGGAGGGCGTTTCGGTTTTACTACATAGCGCTCGTTAACACTTAGCAGTAAGATGCGGCCTAAGGTGTTAGGCCAAATACTCGAAGGTCCCGGGTTCGAATCCCGGCAGGAGCATGGATGTTTGTGGATTTTAACTAGGTGTAAAGGGTCGAATCGTGACGGGCCTAAGTCAAAAGTTACTAGACTGGTCCGCATAAAATAAAGTTTACCAAAAGTTTTTAACAGTAAGTTGTTTTCCCTCATAACCGCAATCATAAATACGTTACCTAGCAACCACGAATTGTTTTACTAACATTAATCGCAAACAGGAGATTCTAGCCATCACAAACTGTTGAACAAACTCTCATATAAACGTCAGTCACAAACAAAGAGATATTAATCATCACAAACTATTTACAAATATCCTCATAAACGTAAACCGCAAAGAAGAAATGTCTCCTACATATCTTACAATTAAATATTATTTTACAAATTGATTCCGGTTCATGTGAACGTGTGTATTCTTATTAACTTTATTTGTGAATGGTGTCCTTGAAATCAATTAAAGATCTCGTTCAAATTGACTGGCTTCGTAATGGCTGTTGGCTGGACTGAAATACTTTATTCTTATAAACTACTACAGTATCTCAATCAAAACATAACCCAGACCTCTGAAAAAAGCATTGTCTGTATCTCGCTAATCAAGTTTAAAATTTTTAAAATTCCAAATTGTCAGAAAACATGGAAGAAGCCTCCATAATCAGTTATTGGAAGCATTTCCGCAATCACAATAAAATATCCCATTAATTCAAGATATTCAAGATTCGAACGATCTAATGATTTAAGTTATACTAGATTAGATGTGGTGATAGATATAAGAAAAAGATCGCACCCTTAAAATTTTGCTGGACTAGACACATGCCTACCCTGCATGTGTACGTAAACCGTTCCTCACGATAAATCCAGTGACCTTCACCATTAAAACAGAACCAAGGATCTAGGTAAAACATTGTATTACAGTCAGCTTGTTGACATTGGTTTCTGAGAGTAACTTCTAATCCAATTTAATTTCTGCTTGGTTTAAAGAACATTCTGGTCAATGAAAGATTTTTTTCTCCTACATACGAACCAACAATATTACTCACAAACAGAGATTGCGCCAGGATTTTCAGTTTGGGGGGGTATCTAAAGTAAAAATTGGGAGGGTGTAAGTGGAGATTTACACGGTTTTTATCGATTTTTGACCGTAAAAAATACTTTGAAAGTTGCGGGTGCTCTCGAGGAGGGATCTGGCGAGATCACTGCTCACAAAATAAACATTAGAAAATATAATGTTTTACAAGTAACAGCGCACCATGGAGCTTCTTTTGAGGCTTGAGCAGCAAAGGCTGGGACAACCGCTATGTTCATCTATCTAACTGTCGATAACGTTAAACTAAAGAAATGTTAGAGGTACGAATGTGATTGAAGTGTCGTTGGACAGGTATCGGCAGGACGAGTTCAATCTAGATGGGATAATCTAGATGGGATCACTGGGTTCGGAGATAGGAGAAGGGATCCCCATTCCCATAGGCGGATTCATAGGGGGCATTGCCCCCACCAATCATTTCAGATCAACATCAATATTTCATTCTAAACGATAGCTTTTTAAGTAATTCCACTCCACCCCCCCCAGGGTCTCTCTCCTAAATCCGCCCATGCCCCTTCCCTTCTAACGTTCAACTCAGGAACTACTAGGGCATAGAGCCTAGATCGAGAACTTCTATCTTCTCACCTCCTTTCACGAGGATGTCGTGCTTTGCAAGATCAGCTCTCAAGCTTAAGGTATTATTACACTGTCGAACTTGTTGATCAGCTTCCTCGTTGAGCAAGCTCGATAGTGTAATAGCGCCTTAACACTGACGAACTTGCTAATCAAGAAGCTGATCAACATGCTAGCACTCTTAGATTTAACCCCATAGATGTCTCTATATTTCATAAAATGTTAATTAATTTAAAAACATATGGATATTCCAGTATGATAGGTGAAATTAAAGGAACTTAATTAATAAATTAATCAGGTTTTTCAGCCTGTCACAGCTAAAGAACCAATAATAGCCACAAAGGGGGAAGTTTGAAGTAGAAATTGTCAACCTTTCAAAGTAACATTAGATAGATAACAATATTTTAAATAATGTATAAACTTTCTTTTGTTGTGGTTCAATTCCTATATAGATGTGTCCATCCACTGATTTAATGATGTTTAGGTGACGATCGTAGATTTCCTCAGAAACTTGATTAAGAACATTTTGTATTAATAATGAATCTTCTGCATGAATCATAGAGAGAACCGTAGACATCCATCTTAAAATGTTCTGCGTGTTATTTTCTAATATAGTTTGAAATTTAGTTTCAAGATTTTCTATTTCTGTTCCATTAACTTTGGAATAATTAATTGAGTTGGTAGTTTCCTGTTGTTTTTCTTCTGTAGACTTGAGTGATGTGGATGTACTGTCTCCAATTCTGTATATTTTATATTTATTATGTTCATCCCTGAGAGGTCTTTTAGGGCAACTCGCAGCCGCAGTTCTATGTCCCTTAATTCTGCAGGTAGCACAATAATCCTTCTTTGGAGTAATTTCACATTTGTAACTGAGATGAGAAGCCCCACACTTATAGCAGTGTGGCTCATTAACGCATTGTTTGTCTTTGTGGTACTGCATACAGGTGTGACATGGGAAAGGTCTGGCTGAATTACGTGATTCCTCAACGTGGTATCTACTTCTGCCTATAGTTAAAAAATCAAACTAGAAAAATAGAAATTACACAGGGAAGAAAGATTTTCTACAAATCATCTCCAACAATTTATTGCATATTTCATAAAGAACACGGAGTGCGACGGGCTGCCTACTCACAGAGGGATGAAACGTATCACAAGTTTTCAAAAAAAAAATGAAGAACAAAATAATTATTTCTAAATCACTAAATACCCTTCCTTTAACAACTCTTATATGGGACTCAATGTGCATAAAGTTGGGTGGTCTTCAATTCAAATAATATATTAATCTCTTACAAAATTTTAAGAATCCTGTGCAATTAATCACAATTAATCAAAATTAATCAAAATATATACAAGTTGCTGGGAATGATTCCTGATCGATGGTCACCCCAAGCAGAGAAGAAAATTCCAGTGGACCAATTAAAGAAGAACATGAGGAAGCCTGGTGGATGATCTTGGTGTTTGTTGTGGTGGGTGCTGTTGCGTTCGTTATGAATCCGTTTCAATTAATCAAATATAAAAAACTACTGATTACACAATTATGAAAATAAATCAAAGGACGAAAGTGGCCATAAAGGCCAGAAGTCCATTATGGGGCCCTACGGGCCGATTACTTGTTACCTTTGTTTGTTTTTGTTTTTTCTTTTGTTGTGCATGTATGCTAAGGTATCTCGGATCGGGATGTATGTAATGTTAGAGGAATTAGCCTATCTCATACAGTCGAGTGCATTTTTTTTTTCTGATTTTGAATTGTTGCTGATTTCGCATGCCTTTAAAGAAATCAAGGTTGTAGATTTTGTTGTTCGATCGCAGTTTCCCAGATATTGTTCTTTTCTAACAGAATTCAAATTTGAAGAATTATCTTAGACTTACAGAAACAATTTGCTGTTCTCTTCCCAAATCTTCAATCTGGCATGATTTTGATAGGGAAGCGAATAAAGTCATCGACGCGATTTAGCTGGTATTAAGGATTATTACATGGTAGTTACATTTATGTAAGTTCAACACACAACCACTGAATTCTTAGTCAAAATAATATTTTGTAATAGAATTTAAAATTTAGTATTTTGGGGTCATTTTAGTAACTAATGACTTGGACCCGTCTCGAGTCCATTAGCTGTTGAGTTTTTAAAATGCATTCATGCCTCAGCTGGGATTCGATCCCGGGACCTTCTAGTTGCTAGCTTGGTGCCCTAACCCACACGACTACCAGGTCGGTAATCTTCTATGGGTAATCATCGAGGAAATGGTAGTGATTGTCCAAATTTTGTTTAATTCATCGTCGATCTGGTTTTTTTAATACTGCTTACTTTTTATAAGAGAATCATTCCTGGATGTTTCATGAAAAAGATTAGATCGTTTCCATCGCCACTATTTTCGTCGCAAGTTGTGCTTCCCGATGAATCTTCAGTTTATTTTAGTACCAGCAATAATGCTAACGAAAAAGTATTATGAAAAGAATTGGCCTCAATGCTAACCTTTGTGAAGAAGAGAATACAGTATTGCAAACTGTAAATATTATACCAGGTTAAGCCCGAAAAAATTACAATAAGGGACGAACTTTCACAGTTTGCAACACTGAATTCTGTTCTTTACACAGGATGGTTACCAATCCAATAAACTAACATAGTGCTGTTTGATAAAAATAAATGATATACCAGGTTGGCAACACTGACCACCCGGTTGTATAACTTTTTAACTTCTAATATCCACTATATTGATGAAAATCACCTTCAGAAAACCTAAATTTTATTTTAGCGCATCGTTTAAAATTTATGGCAAAATATTCATTGTAGTTACCATTGCTAGGAGTCGATTTTGGCCTCCATGTTGCAAAACCTGTATCTCGAAATCGAAGAGCAATTCCACCCATGTTTGTATGAACTTTTTTTCGTGTTTCGATGTCACGATTCACCTCTCAAAGTTTGTAATAATCTTTTCTTTACACCCTGTATTTTTCATATGCATTTAGCGGCGACCCAAAATCTTGAAGTAAGCGTTTGATATTTAAAAAACAAACAAAAAACATGATCATGTTTTTATATCATTGTAATGAAGCATAATAATTAACACACACAAGTTTATACGACAATAAGCTGTGAATATCTTCTACTAAAAGGAGTAATCAATAGCCATAGCACAGACACACTATGATCCTCTTCAAAATGTATCTGGTCTTATGGCAAGAAAATAGACCGATAGCAGGGAATAGACCCCTGGTGCATGTCATTGATATTCAGAACGGGAGTCTCTTGTGCTAAGGCAATTTACGACTCCCAAGGGTGGAGAGCAATTTCAAGAATGAATAGGGTAATTTTCATTCGGGGTAATTCTTGGTGCTTTATTACAAAATGGACCGTTCCTATTCCGTTCTTATGACGCATAATTAATGTTATAACGTTATAAACTCCCTTAGTTTCGTAAAAGCAAATACCGAAAATGTCAATTTAAAGAAGATATTTCAACTGTGTCTATCTGAATTGATCTACGTTAATAAACCTCAAAAGAGATTCCATTTACAGTGTAAGCGAGGCAATCGCCAAAGTCCTTCAATGCTGGAGGCTAATATACAGTAAACAGAGAAACGAATTGTTCTAAAAAAAGACAGTGGACAATTCTTCCCTTCCTTATTCATAGTTTCAAAGTGTTGAATATTGTACATCTATAGTTACCTAAAATATACTTTTTTTTGTATGTAGTCAATATATCGATAGGTTGTCTCTTAAATCTTTCTTATACTTATCATGCAAAATTTTGTTTTGTAACCAGGTTTCGGCCTTGAATAAGTAGTCATTTTTCAGGTTATTTAATGCTTAAATAACTGTTTCCTTAAAAGTGAACAAAGCATAAGGTTTCCTTAAAGGAAAATAAATGCTTTGTAGTTTTTGGTGTTTCTGTTTTCTCTATTCTTTATCTTTATACTTTTGTAAATCTTTATCCGTTTATACTTTTTTACTTCGTAAATCATTCCACAAACTACTAATTAGTTCCTAAATTTCTAAATATGTAAATATGAAGAACGGTAGTTTTTCGAGTGACGCTGACAATGAGTCTGTTAGCGGCACTCTAATGTATACAGCTAGTTTCGGATCTAGCGAACTATAATCCCGATTTCGATACTTGAACTTGCATTTGAAAGCTCTTTGCCATACCAAGACACAGAAAAAAAAAATGGACCCGTAAGACCTCCCTGGAACCCCCTAGGGCGGTGCGAAAAAATGTTCCGAATTTCATATTTATGATGATGGCACTGAACCCAGATCATATAGGCGGCCGAAATTTGCGGAATCTTAATTTACGCTTCAATACCTTTCAAACGGTGTATTACACGTCAAAATCGGTGAAGAGGTTCAAAAGTTACGACTTTTTGTTTCGCCTCATCACATAATTTTCTCAAATGATAGAAAAGTGTGTCTGTCATTCTGTCTTTCATTTTATTTTAGCCCCAAATGGATGGTACCGGGAGTTTCGGGGGGTTAATTGCGAGTCCCAACTAGTTGGTGTAAATCGAAGCTTATTTCTTGATAAGAGTTACCGTTTTCGACATACGAAGCCTACCTACCATGGTCCAAAAAGCAGCCTTACAAAATAAGTGATATCAGTATAAAAATAAAACTCTTCGGGGTAAAGAGTAGAGTGACGTAATAATTCTACTCACAAAAGAAGTGATATCCATTTTGCGAGTTACTTTCTTTGTGTCACTATGGCGGAGGGATACCAAATAATCTTAATTTTATTACAAAGGAAAAACTTGTGTCATAGTGACACAAAGAAAGTAACTCGCAAAATGGATATCACTTCTTTTGTGAGTAGAATTCGTTTCGTCACTCTTCTCTTTACCAGAAGGTTTTTTTATACTGATTTAATTTACAGTGATTTCTTCTTGTTTTCTTCTAATTTTGTAAGATCATAAATTTGTAAAGCACTGTGAACAAATACAGTGGCATTATATGAGAAAAAAAATGCCTTGCCTTGTGTGTTTGCTCTGAATTTTAACAATTTCTATGAGATAAAGTAAAGACTATGAGATAAAGTTATTTAATTATGTTTAAATAATGTGTGGATATTATATTACTTATATTTAAAGATATAGCTTACATCTTTAAATTTGTGCATGATATAGAGAAAATGTTATCATATTTACCTGGTATTAATGTGAATATACCTCATTTTATAATCAGCTACTTTCCTATCAAAGATATAGCCAAGGTTGTATTTATCGGCTATTGTTGTGGCAAATAAATCGAATAAAAAGGTGCCCAGCTTGAGAAGTTTTACAGTATAGTAAGACGTGTTATTTGCGGCTAGAATGTATATTTTTTTCTGTACTTTTTGCACTTGTCTATAATAAAATGAAACTCCCTTTCGTGGCCGAAAATAGGTTACAAAACTGCGACATCTTTGCTTAACAATATCATTACTCCTATAATATTGAAAATAGTATGAAGCAATGTAACATTACTCTATCCTTATAATGTACTTTAACAGTAATCATTACAAAACTGCACAATTGTCACGTTGAGCTGTCCCCAAGTTTTTGACTGACAATGGCTAGAGGACCTACAGTACCAGGAGTGAATCCACCCCCAATTTGTCGACTGGTTGTTGAAGTAACACCCCATTTCTGCATCTGAGCCGTTTCGTATAATTGCTTCTGCATAACGGCCAGCGATACTTTGTTGGCTTGCAAGAAGTCTTTCATTGATATCATCTCACCCGAAAGACGTCTCTCACCATCAGAATCATAGACCGAATCGGAATCATCAATTTCGTGTACTCTTGTGGTGGCTGTTCCATCAATACCACAAACTGGAGTTTTCCTAACAGCCGCGAGAGGTCTTCTTTGATGACGTAAGTCTTTAGGTTTCGCCACACTTCTTCGTCGGCGACGTATCCTTTGCGAATGACGTCGCCACATTCTCCCAGCAGCCCCTGCAGCACCTTGACACCTACAGTCTAATTTTACAATTAGCCAATTGAGAGTTTGTTTAATGACGATTGACGTGACATTAAATAGCGAGTATATACAACAACATCCAAGCACTAGGAACACGAAATTCCCAAACCTATACAAGTGGACGTACGGATAGCTAGACTCCTGTGTGGAGACGTAATCCCCAAACCCAATCGTAGCGAATGACACAAAACAAAAATAGAGAGACTCCAAAAATGTCCAATTTTCAAACGGAGAGTACATCGCGGAGGCACTTGTTGCTACTACGATAGCAGCAACACTAAGATACAACATTACCCAATAGACACTGGGTTTCCAGTCGTCTAGACTAGATTCCTCATCCAGCGAGGCTTTGGAAATACGACGATCTCGGTTCGCTGGATCGACACCTGACGCCATACCATTTGCATGAACTCTCTTCTTTAAATTGTGTAAATGAATGGAACGCAGCAAGAAGGCCAGGAAAGTGATGATGCGTTCCAGGAACAGGTTGAAGAACAGGATACCACCCGAGCATCCGAGGAAACCGTAGAGAATCACCACTACTTTTCCAGCAGTTGTATGAGGAGTAGTGTTTCCATAACCTGAAACATAGAAGAGAAAAGATACAATGTAACAATTGTGAGAATTGAGGTCATGAATACTGCAAAATATTACAACAACAAAGTCAGCATGAGAAAAAAATCACTATGTTTTATTACGATTTCGTTTATGATTTTAAATAATTCATCATCGAATAGCTAAGATCCAATGTGCGGTGTAAAGGCAAAGATTTCAGTTCAGTACATTTACGCAAGAACGAGTCCGAGTTATTGAAACTGATTATTGATAAGAACGCTGTGTTGTTCTAAGTCAAAGAGCATTTGGCGGACACTGGCTTTCATCCTCACCGGATTTCATAGCACTAGAGTGTATCCTGTAGGTGGATTCAAAGGAATATGTTAATTGAAATTAAAGTACACTCAAAATCATAAAAAACGAGCACTGGACATTTTCCCCCCTAATTTAGAGAGTGAGACAATCTGGCAATATGTGCAGAATGAAAATATGTGGTGGTCACAATATATGAAATATTTATTTAAAAGCTTTATAGAATATTCATTCGGTATGGCAATATTGTATATAACTTACTGGTTTTAGAAAGCGTATCCAATGACGATTTTCTATTGATACGAGAGTGTACAACCATTGCACAATTATCAAAGCATTATGCTGAAAGAAAATTTTGAGATAGTCAACAAAATATGTTTCAATCAATTCAAATCAAACCAAATCAATTTTTCCCAATTTTTAAAATAAATTGGACGATGGTGCGTGCAACACTGTAATAGGCCTTCCTAACAAATTTCGTTTCCCGGATGCTAACCTATAACTAACGGGGAGGAGTCTTCTTTCTGCAACATACCAATCATTTGCTGTGATGGTTTGTTTAATGGTACATGGTTTTAAAGTAAACCAAATTACAGACTTTTGTAAGTGAATTGTGAGTAAAGAATAAATTGTAGACACTGAAAAAAGAAATTTGCTCTTAAAATGACATGAAGTTAAAACGACTCTTCCTTTCAGCAAGTAATGACCCAGCGCTCGAGGTCCAGGTGGTAATGTGGAGGACTTCGTATAGGCAACAGGTAGGCAGTGGATTCGAACTCTGCAGTCGACCATCTGACTGAAATTTTTCCAAGGTTTTCTCTCAATTTAACAGGCGAATACAAGGATGTAATCTTAAGTAAGGTCAGTACCTTTCCCATCTTTGCTTCTACCCTATCCCAGCTTGAGATACAAATGCCTGAAGGTAAAAAAAAAATAATAAAAAATTCGAATTCAGCAAGTAATGTTCCCAGTCTGGCCGTTCTATGTTTAAAATGAGGGAGTTGTCTCCAGACGGGGTCGGAGAAAACCAGAAGACTTCAACAGCTTGTCCTTAGTAGTGGTACAACCATGTGTGCTTCTAGCTCAGCTGAATTTTGAATTTGAATAATATTTATCGCCTTTCGGAAATGGTTTTCAAAGTCAGAAAGAGAACCTTAGTCATTCATGAATGCAGAACGTCCATATGAGGTTTCCTGTCCTCGAAACACAGGATATCCAAATTCTATTCCCAAATTGAATTCTATGATTGTAAATAATATTAATATGTCTCGATTAATTATAAAATGATACACGAAAGAAGATTTATTTTCGGAAGTAGATTTAGATCAATAGAGTGGATTTTATTAGATTTACAGTGTTACTAACCCGGTATAAAGTGCTATATTTTCTAAATACCACCACGTCGATTTATTACGAATTTTGTATTGTCTAGTGATAATAAACATAACACGTGAAGCATATGATGCAGTGTTGCAAACTCTGAAATAATTTACGACATGCAATATTCAAAATGTTTATAATCCTAATATATTATCCAGAGTTTGCAATAGTGCGTTTTGTGATTTGTATTATGATGTTTATTTTCACTGGAGGATACAAAATCTTGAATAAATCGACGTAGTGTTATTTGAAAGATACGAAAACTTTATACAAAGTTGGAAACACTGCCAACCCACAATATCCAGTTTTAATTTCTGATATCCACCCTATTATACAAATCTAATACCGATAACAATACTTTCATACAATCTTTATGATTTATCGAACAAGTCGATTTTAAGCTTGAAGCTTGACCTCCTGTATCTCGACGGTGGGGGTGACTTTTAACAAAGCTTATATAAACTATATTGTTGCAGCGATTCTGACAGATCTACAAGGTGGGGTGTTAGCCCCCCAAATTCTTGAGGACACCCCAACTTTAATTTTCTTTTAACGTTAAAAATCGGTAGAAATCCTGCTAGTACACCTCTCCAGTTTAGCTTTAAGCCCCACATAATGAAAATATTGGCAGAATTCCTTGATTGTTGTTTGAGTTCTCAGGTATGCGTTTACCAAGGAGGGGGGGGGGGGAATATTACACTCTGTATGTACAGATCACAATAAAGAATTTATTACATTTTTAAAATGAGAAATAGCTTAATATTTTATTGAAACCATAATCTTATTTCTTGACGAAGCAATAGCGGATTTAAAGGGGGCTACCGGGCTGAATCCCCAAAGTTAAGGATCTATAGGAGTTGAATTTGAAGTAATTCATACTAAAAATGCTAACCATTTTGCTGAAGTGGTTAAAATGTTTTCATTAAAACTGAAATGTGTGAAATAATGCTAAATCATTTAGAAAAAGAAAGGTATGTAAATATGGTCTACTAGAGCCACGGTTCTAGTACCGTACGTAGTCTAAGGCGTTAGACCACCGACTTGAAGGTCGACGGGTTCGAATCGGGCCAGAAACATGGATGTTTATGGATTTTAAGTAGATGTAACTAGGACGAATCGTGACGGACTGAAGTCAAAAGTTACTAAACTGGCTCATACAAAATAAAGTTTACGAAAGTTTACAAAATTCTAGTGGCAAATGAAACAGCATATGACGAATATTGTCAGCCGCTCCCATCCTTTTGTCTCTGGAATAAATATAACCACTTAATTATTTATGTTTTGCGCTCTTGTTATGGTGGGCTCCGTTTAAAGGCGAAATAAAATGTGGCCTTGCATATGTTTGAAGGGAAGATCATGTTCAACCTTTCGATATCTTTGCTTTCGTGAATGGAAGAACTATTTTGAAACAAATTTTGTGGCCATGAAGAGTTCGAAGTACGGATTTACCTCGTTGTCTAACAGGTATAGCATTACCACAGTCTAATATAAATAGTAATGGTTCTGAATCAACTTTTGTCACCAACTTAGAGCTTTCAAATCGTCACGTTTGTGATATATGATAAAATGTTTTTGTTTCAATCATTTTGTTATAGATAATTTCGATTCAAGTTTCATTACTGTATTCAACTAACAACTTTGAGGATGTACAACTGTGGAATTTCTTAATTATGCCGATATTTTTTTAAAAATAACAATTTGTCATGTTCTTAAGGTTAGTCAAATTCCACATTAAGAGCTTGGAATCAAGATGTCTGAGAATATCAATCAACACGATAATTGGTTTTAATTTATTACCAAGAGATGAGCACAGATTACAAAGTTTGTTACAAAGTAGCCGCTATGTGCTCTCACAAAGTTATAAGCAAGATCATATCTGTAGCAGACCCGAATCTCTTGCAGTAATCTTACAAACATTATTGCTCTCCATAACATGGGTACAATTCTTGGACCGATTCTTAGCTCTTCTCGTCAACTTCAGGATACTTCTGTGGAGATTCATTAATGCTATGTATGATAATGTAATATAGTCAATCAGTACAGTGTTAATTCCAAGATTTTTTAAATAAGAATGAGAAGTTACAAATATCCATGATGTCCAATATCATATTTTCTAGGACTTAAAAACTCCAAGTAACGAACGTAGAATACATCTTACAGGAATATTTCATAATAAATGTGTATATTCCCCTTTTTTTAACACCATGAGTGAATTATTGGTGTCAGGATTTGCTTGAATAAACTCAAAGGTGATGTCATTGTTTCGTTTGATTCCATTCTCTATAAAGTACTATTGGATGAATAAAAGTTTTGTAAAATCTTCATATATTTGTCGTGAAGATCTATATGCAAGTGAGACTGAGCTGAAGAGTAAATATGGCCTTGTGGCGGGAGCACTCTAGTGGGAAATAAAATATACTCAAGACTGTCACAAATGCTTATCAACATCCTTTTTGGGATTTTGTCCAAGCGTTAAACAACTATTATATTAACCTTATTTGTTGTCTTACCAGCAACAAGATGATCTACAGAACTATTTTTTTTCTGCGTTAAAATTGGTAAAATTTGAGAACAACGATGGATCAAGTCAGACTTACTGGATTCAGGAAGAAACTCCACTTAATGTCTGAAACACTATACCGCTTCACCCAGAAACATTCTAGAAGATTGTAGTGCTGTATGACTGAAGCAAAGTTTGTATCATGGATTCGTAACAAATCTGAAGAGCAAAAGAAGTCTTGTTTTCGTTGCAAGTTCTAGTCCCACCCCCCCTCCAAAAGCAATTTCTGGGCCCGCTACTGCAGGATACAGAAACAAAGACGCTGCTGGATAACTTGCCTGAGTGACGCGTTGTTTCTTCAATCAATCCAGTCTTCTCGATGGCTTCCTGTCGAGCAGAATGACAGAAACCATTAAAGCGTCTCGCAGAGGTCGGTCGGTCTCTTCCACTCTTGTCAATAAGATGGTGGCGACTGGCGAGGGAAGAGAGACGGGCACTTCTTAGCTAAATTTTCTCTTTCTCTCTCTCTCTCTCTCTCTCTCTCTCTCAGACACACACACACGCATGCCAACAGGATATTAACTAACAAATCAATCCATCACTCTGTCAGACGTCAGTCGCTCACGTGAATGTTACCACGTTCTTGTTGCCTCTTATTTAGTATGTTAGCAGTGTAACGTAACAGCGATGATCCAAGACGCCAACCTAGCAAAGGTTGAACGGAGATAAATTTGTCTAGCAATGAAGCAAAAACCTTCTCTCAAGTTTTAAAGCAACCGAGAGCTGCAATGGACAAGGAGCGTGAAGATAATGAGTGGTGCGCTGCACGAATATCTGGCAAAGGCTATCGAATTTCACAATGCTCCAAGAAACATTAGTTGTCTTTTGGGTAAACTTAACGAGTTGAATTGGATTTAGGCTATATCCGTTAGGCACCTTTAGCTTAAGGGGGTAGGGTAAGGGAAAGGAAGGCGCCTATAGCCTAATTTGAAGGTACCATTTTGGCATTATTAGCCTGGTATGACTGAAGAAAAAGCCCGGAGAAACCTCAGTCAGGATGACCGATTGCTCAGATCTATCCGTTACAAATGCACTAGCAAATGAGCTCCGGTCAGCCAGTGGGAGGGGGTTAACCTTGAATAGATTCATCCTAACATGTTGTTGCTCTGGAGATAACGCAGGATTTTCTGTTTGGGGAGAGTGTCAATTCAAAATTGCGAGGGTGATAAGTGGAGTTTTGCACGGTTCCTATCGATTTTTCACAGGAAAATTTTTTAAAGTTCGCGGATGTTGTCGATAATTTGGGGAGTGGGGGTGACACCCCCAACAGCGGGGATCTGTCGGAATCACTGATTTAAAGTAATATACCCTTGAATGCGGAGCAATGTTGTTGCCCATTGAGAAGGATAGTAAGAGTGCGTTTGTAATAATTCACAAAGAATTTGCTGAAATCTTTCAATAGATATTAATAGAAACAACTATTTTTGGCATTCTAAAATAAGGCGAAACTGTAAACAATAGCGTTTAGCAAAACATCTTCAAGTGTCACTTTCAGTATTCCCAATTTATTCTGACAAAATGACCTACCAATTTACAGAAAAATGTCTTACTCATCACAGGCGAAAAAAACCTGTAGTACATACAATGTTCAATCGATGGCAGGTAAGATTTTTGCCTGGATTGTAAGTCTGTTAGTGTCAACCTTTTTCATACTTTAACATTTAAGTACAAATGGAGCAAGAACATTTTAATTTGTTTTCATAAAGTGCATGGAATTGAAATTACAATATCGATGTAAGACAACAGCATTTGAAATATCTAAAAACTAGCATAAACATTTATACAGGGAATTCTTATTTCACTTAGTGAAAACGTGACCACAGAACGATGTGGTTGCATCTAGAGAAAAACACGTTATTTTTGAAGGAGCTAAAAATTCATGGTTCCGTTACGCTCTTGCTCCAAATTAAAATATTTACGTTCTTTATCGTCGACTGCTATGTGCGTCTTAGGTGCGCTTGTGGTTTTATGGAGTTTTTATGAATATAACTTAATTTAAACAAATAGCCAATAATTAAATGAAACGTTGATCAATAATAATAACAATGGAAATAGTAAAAAAAAAAAAAAAAATTGGTAACTATTGTTATGATTCTAATCTTCCTTCATTGTGGGATATTTGACTAGCTTGCTACTAGCAGTGCTCTGCCGAGATCTTGGCTGCTAATAGGCTTTATATAAATATTTATCTTTTTGTTGTTTACATAAAAATAAGCAAATTATAGGTGCTTCTTTATATTGTTTAATATTCTGCTAGGGAGATAAGAAAGGGAAGGGACAGGACAGAATAGAGAAGTACTGGTTATCCTGAACTTTTGTTTTGCGATTTTAATAGAGTATCAAATGCTCTAGTACATTAGAGTACAATAATTATATTACCACAGCCCACAGTTGCGCTTTTCGTTTATTTAGTTATGTGGTGTTTTCCGAATTTGAAAACAACTTTGAAATATTTTCCTACCCTTTTCCAGTAAGCAAATAGCTTTTTTTTTTTTACCGAAAACAATGACTAAAGACAAGTAGGGTGTCAAATGCTATCCTTCTCACTTTCCTAAGTAATCTTAACCAATCGTGATGTCCTTGGTTCGATAACAGTGCTTGACCATCCACACTGAAGGTTTCCAGTTTTTTTAAAAAAAAGCCACCGCAGGAAAAAAAACTTCTTATATGGGCCAGTCTAGTAATTTGGACTTCGACCCGTCATACTTCGCCCTTTAGCCATTAAAATCCATACCTATGCCCCTGCCGGGACTCGAACCCGGGATCTTCGAGTCGTTGGCCTACCGTCGTAGACCGCACGGCTACCCGGCCGGTACCACCGCAGGAAAATGCCGGGATGGTACCCTCAACTTATGCCCTGGCCAACGCCAACTTCTTCCTGCCCCTACAGTCTCCCGTCCTAAGTCATAGATTCTTAAAGACCATAAATAAATACAATTTAATTCCACTTGTCGTGTATTAATTGTTAACAACCTGGATCATCTGCCTTTGAACTGATATCTGGGGTAGTTTAGGAGTTTCGCTATTTAGATAGGTTATGTTACTCGTTTGAAGTATGCATTCGTCATTAAGAATAATTGGAAAGTAGCTACTTGTTTATAGGTTATAAAACCTTGGCTGGATTTTAGATACTCCCTAGTCAAAAGTATTGAAGTAAGTATTCCCCTTTCTATCGTTACGTGAGCTGCTGCAATGTCAGTTAAAAAACGAACACCCCATTTGTCACCATGATTTCATGTACAAAATATATAAAAGCATTAAAATATCACTGAAAACATATAGTAAACACTAACATTCACCATCACCCGTAACCTCTCCTTGATCGTAAGACACGGAAGGTCACGATTGTATCCGAATAGTCCAGTAAAAATAGCAATGAACCTAGAACAAACTGCAATAGAATTTCTGACAGCGGTTTCTAGATGAAAAACATGTGCTGAAAACGATGTGTTTGAGTGGAGAATAATTTTCATACCGAGATTATTCTCTCCTCGGCATTGGATTTACTTTATTGAAAGCTAATATGTTTATAAATATGATCAATATCACATTAAAGCATGTCTTCGTATGCTGCTTCAATAACCAGAGTAACAAATATATTTGAAAACTCAGAATCCGCTTTGTTTACTAACAAGTAGATTGCACGGTCTGGGAATTTTAGGTTTGGACATGATTTTGTGTGACAGAAGTGTACTCCTATCCAGAGGGGGCCAAAGAGCGAGATTTACGGGAAACAGTAGCTATTGGTTGCAAGGCGTGTGACGTCACTATACGGACCGTGAGCTAGTATACATAAGGGAAAGCATAGAGAATAGTGGATATAAAAAGTGATATTGCATCTAATATTTTGTAGCAAATAAGTTATATTTAATTTTGTTATATCTTTTATGATTGAATGATGAAAATAAACAATTAAACGATATAAAAATACACTTGGAACCTTCTAAATTGTAAAAAAAAAAAAACAAAAAAAAAACCTATCTTAACGTTACCGGTATGTAAAAAGCAAACTTACACGCGAACGAAATTGATTTTAGAACTGTTATATCAAAACTAGAATTATTTTCATTACAAAAGAGAGGCAGTATAATTCTGATAATATTATTTCCCTAAAAAATAAATGTATTTTTGGATCCTTTTGGCAATTATTCGTAATCTATTAAGTGCACAAGCAATTATTACAGTCAGCGCCCTCTCTAATTCACACTCACACCTAAACATAAGGATCATTCAAGCATTACGTAAAAATTCAAGGAGAGGGTTTGATTTAAGTTTAAGCTTTGCTTATTTCATCTCACAGTGGGAAGGGGCATCAGAACACTGCTTACGTAAAATTCGCTTACAAACATAGTGTAAATTCAAATATTGAACCAGTAATTTGGGCTACGAAATAACGATAATACATTACAAGTGGAGGCCAGGGCCTTCGTCTATGTTACCATATAGGCATCTGGCTAATGATACCGATGGCAAACCTGGAAAACCTCAGTCAACCTCGGCCAGCAGCAGAACTCGAATCTGTGAATCTTGTCATTGCCGTTCTTAAACTTCGGAACATCGCTAGAAAGGTTAGGAGGTTACAGTTTTCTGTGTTGGCCATGCTGACTAAGGGTTTCCAGGTATTTTCTCAGTATCACCAGGGGAATGCCTGTAAAGTACCTTGATTAAGACACTAACCTCTGTCTTCTTTGTTCTGGATGCTCGCGGTAGCTTCTCAAACTTTTGAGAATAGCCTTACCTGCCTATATGGCCCATAAGTGTAAATCAGGTTTAATGAAAACTTAGAGAAGATGAACCCACAAGTAATAAACACACACACAGAAATATTGAGAGAGAGAAAGAAAAAGAGAGAGAGACATACACTTAGCGGGCCCATACTTTCATAAATTTTCTCTTCATTATTAGAGGATGAAAGAAGATAATAATAATAATTATTATTATTATTCCAACTGGAAAACAATGTAATAATTTACTATTTTTAATTTTGAGAACTAAACACATACTTGCTTTACCCAACTCCACTTGCCGGGTGATCACGATCGATGACTTCCAATAAGTATTAGGTTCGAGTCCCGCACATACCGCCCATCGGACAGGTTTGCAAAGTTTTCCTGTGCCCCGGAAGTCAAATGCTACGATGGTACCTTAAATATAGACCCTGGCCGCAACCTTGCCCACCCCTATTTCGAAAGAAATAAAGAACTCAGGAGGTATGTGCCAAAATATGTAGTAATTAACTAACAATTTTAGGCACTGTAAAACCCTTATATAATGGATTTTAGAATCAAAAATCAAAAACTTAAACGTTTGGAAGCGCAGCAAAAAATAGGGATAAGCTCAGGTTCGAAAAGCGACATAAAAACAAGCCTTGCTTTTTTTTTTTTTTTTTGTAATAAAAAACCTTTTCCAAGATTTCAATTTTTCGAACATTGCTACAAAAATAAGAACTAAATTTTATTATATGTTAGTACTACCGCCTCATAAACTCGTTTCAACTATGACATTTTCTCCATTCCAGTTAGGCACTTCTTGAAAAAAAATATCTGTGATATTTTAACTTCTTATTTTTATTGCAATCCTAAAAGTTCATTTTTAATTGTCTCTTGTAGTCATGAGGAAGGAAATGGATGGTGCAAACCTTAGCATTTTTTTACTTGAAATATATCTATTATTTTACACCTTACAGTATAGATCATTCTCTGTGTGCTTCTTTGTCAAAACAAATAATAAAATATTACCTGTGGGTTGTCTCGGTCCGTGTATTTACACGTTGAAACGGCAAAGTTGTCATGCTTACTCAGTGTTAAAAAATAACGAGGATCGCAAAGAAAATAATACAGTTATTATTTATTCCATTCACAACTAATTTAATAGTGCTGCAATTATTAGGCTATGATACAAACATGGTCACTAGCTGATCCTAGTAGGCGACTGAACGTGAGGGTCCGTGCAGTGACGTCATGGTACAGTTCCATATAGATGGCGCCATCAGTTACATATCCATGAATGGCATACCTAATATATCTTGGTGTACTCCTTCGGGTTATAAACACCTACTTCTCGAAGGTCCCTCCTCATAATCTCCCATGTTTACTCGCAACTGGCTGTATGGTGCCCCTACTATTTTCTTATATTAATACCTGAAGGAATACACTACTTCTGTGTACAGTTTGTTCTAGGTTCACCTAAAAATTGAGCTAACTTGACTGGACTAGAAAGCCTCAGGTAGATAACAAATGACTGCGGCAGGTCACGCATATTTTTTTACGCCCCAAAATACATAACTGTATTAGAGTCAGGGCTGTCACCTTTCTGTTCAAGAAAATTGGGACAAGCTCTGTACCTGGGACTGAGGGTATCAGAACATAGGCGGTCCGTGCGTACTTACACATGCATGTGCTCACACACACACACACACACACACACAAATCAAACTTTAAGATTGGTTCTTGGGACCGTCCTGGACTTCTGAAGTTAAAATTTACTATCGATTTAGCTAAAACAAATTGTACTTTTCTTATTAATTAAAAACTGGACTTTTAAGTCACATTTTAAAGGTTCTCTGCCTCGTCAAATAGAAAAGTGGTGCCAGGAGCCTGACTTTCGGAAATAATGTAAGCCATACACAATGGTGTTTTACATAAGTTTCTTGAGGAGATGTAAAATGAAGTTTGAATATAGCCTGTAACTGTAATCAACATGCACGGCAGTGCATGAGCCAAGTTCTTCACGTCAGAAAACGTCAGCACTGTCAGAAGCATGTTATACAGGAACAAGAGTTTATGGCAAAATCGACGATTTGGGGGCCCCGTAAGAAAAAAGATGTTAAAGATAGGAACATGAGCTTTTGCCGTGAAGGAGATATGGTAAATATGTGCAGATGTACAAAATTTCATATTCGTATCTCTAACTATGTTCTAGTTGTGGACCCCTGAAATTGCACATTTTAGGCTAACTGACTCACTCACTCACTCACTGACTCACTCATCATATTGTTTAGGGTGTTTGGAGTAAGCTAGAAACATGAAATTTGGTATGAAGGTAGAGGATGATAAGTAGATAAAGGGAAAATTCCGACATTTTGAAAAGTCGCCATCTTGGATTCAAAATGGCCGCCAAACATAAAATTTCAAAGAATACACAGCTTAAACGACTAAAGATAGAACAGTGAAATTTGGTATGAAACTACATCATTGATAGCAAATTAAGAAAACTTTTTAAAAATTTGAAAAAGTCGCCATTTTGGATTCAAAATGGCCGCCAACCCTAAACTTTTATAGAATACATAGCCTAAACGGCTGCCGCTAGAATAATGAAATTTAGTTTGACAGTACAACATTATTAGTAGATTATGAAAATATTACAAAATATCTCTAAAGACGCCATCTTGGATCCAAAATGGCGGGCGTCATAAATCCATTTTCCAACTGCTTGAGCCAGAGATTCGAAATTTGGCATAATGATGTATTATCAAGAGTAGTTTAGGAAAACATAGCAACGTTTTAAAAAATTCACCATCTTGGATTCAAAATGGCAGCTGAAATACCATTTTTCACATCGTTCGAGATAGAGAAATGAAATTTGGTATGACAGTGTATCATCACGAGTATGTCACGAAAATATAAGAAAACGTTAAAAATGTGTCCATCTTTTATCCAAAATGCCCGCCTAAGCCCCACTTTATAACGACTGAAGCTAGAGAAACGAAATTTGGTGTAAAGGTGTACCATTACGAGTAAGTTAGAATAAATTCGGCTCGTCTACCCTACTAGGGTACAGTTCCCAGCTGGAGCCTGATTGCGATAAAGGGGTGCGCCCCAGCGAGGCCATCTTGGAATTCTGGGGGCAGCGCCCCA
>JAGDQP010028202.1:625-24333 GCA_022664845.1 Lepisma saccharinum | reverse complement strand
TCAGTCCCACTAGGAGAAAGTACATCCGAGAATGGGCTATTTGTACATCCATGTCACTTTTGTTTGTTGAAAGTGTGCTGTGTCTCTGTCCCAACAAATGATCCAAGCGTACGTTTATGTGGTATCAGAAATGAAAGTTTTGGAGAATTTAGTGATTTTTGGGAAGACCTTAAGAAAATTCTAGTACAACGTTAAACCGGCCAAAACGAGACCGAAGAACTTACTACGTTCATACGTAAAGAAGCTTTAAATGCACGTTGCATGCTCTTATCACGTACGCGTCAACAATGTCAGTTATTCAGAATATAACTTCCCTAATGATCCTTTGCGCGAAAATTCGCAAACTCGCCATGTTTCCGGGAAGCTCCCAACTGAGTTGCCTGATAAAAATGGGTTCTCGTAGCTTGTGGAGGTACAATTCACGGTATTATTATTGTGTCAGCATGAAAAACATTTATTTTTGATCGCTACACTACGTTTTTCAGTGATTAGGAAAAATATTTGAAGTGGCTTGGCCTATGGAGGAAAGGATTTATTAATTTATAAATAGAAAAAACATCTCTATGTAGACAGCAAGCATTTCGTTAGAGGACATGGACCAACATTACACCCCCTTCACCCGTGCACCTTTATAAACTACTACAAATACAAGATTATGTTTGTTTTGGTTACCTCACAGCCAAGGAACATTTGATTTAAAAATATAGAAATAATATCTTTTAATTATTTTCCTCTTCTTGAGACCATAGAAAACCATACAGAGGAATAGTCTGCATTAACAAATAGCTACACATTTCTTTCTGCCTTCGAGAAAGTTTCTTGGATCGCCGCTAGATGTCTCTGATAGTGCTTTTTCCTAAAGAGTCCTGGTAATCTGAAGTTTTGTTTATTGGTTCAGCATTACTTCTTACAAGCAAACATACATAATGAAAAAAAACATACAAATTTCATTCTTCCATCATGATTAGAATGTCAAAATATGCGCACATGCAAATTTTGGTAACTCGAGCGCAATTACTTTGGGGGATATCGATGATATAGGCTAATAGTCAGATTCTTGTTTCTGAACAGTGAAACAAAAGTGTGGAAATAGCCTTATATTTGTAAAATACAGAAAGAAATGGAAAGCAAATACATAGTAATGGGAACTGGGTAGAAGGCGCTACCTGTTGGAGGGTATGTTCTTCACGGCCGCCATCTTGCAGGCTGCCATATTGAATCTCGATTGGTTTTCTTAAAGGGGAAGGGGTCGTGTAACATGACATTCTGGGCTAGAATTTTGCGGGAAATACGATTGTGAAGTCAGTTTTGCCGTAAATGTATTATTGTGAGAGATAATGGTATGTGACATTAGTATGGGTTAATGATGCAATAGTTTAAAAACGCCCATTTTGTTTTGAAATAATGAAGAAATTGTAAACTAAATGTATACAAATGCATGTATATATGGTAATATAATCAGGAACAATTTTGTATGCATTTAGGTTTTAATTTCTTCATTATTTCAAAACAAATTGGGTTTTTACAGACTATTGCATCACTAGCCCCTACTAATGTCACATAGATCATTCTTTCATAATATTACATTTATGGCAAAACTGACTTCAGAAACGTGTTTCTCGTAAACTTCTAGCCCAGAATGACATGTTACACGACCCTCTTCTAAAACTAATCGAGATTAAAGATGGTGGATTTCAAAATTGCCGCAGTGAGGAACATACCCTTCAACAGGTAGCGCCTTCCACTCAGTTCCCATTTTTAGGTATTTGCTTTCCATTTCTTTTAGCATTTTACAAATATAAGGGTATTTCCACACTTTTTCTTCACTCTTCAGGAACAAGAATCTGACTATTATATCATCGTTATTTCCCAAAGTAATTGCGCTCGAGTTGCCAAAATTTGCATGTGCACATATTTTGACATTCTAACCATGATGGAAGAAAGAAATTTATAAGTTTTTTCTGCCCCATCTGTATGTTTGCTTTTTAACTTAAATATGGCAGTACGAACGAATCATAAGCTTTAATTTTTCAAAATGTTGAAGAAAATGAGATATTGAGATCATAGCCATCTAGCGGCATGACAAGAAGCTTCTTGGGAAATAAATGCGTAGCTATTTATAAATACAGACTACGTCTCTCCATTATATCTGCTTATCTTAATTTCTACTGTGAAATAAAGCACATAGGCTACGTAGTGTGGGTCACTATGTAATTTCGTCCAGAAACTTTGTTAAAAGCAAATACTTACGTGCGTTTAATAGGGTCAAGAGTGATGACCAAAATGACGTAGGTTTTAATTTTTTATCCACATTATTTTCCAATATGGCGCCCAAGATGGCCGCCGCGAGTACCCGCGCAAACCATGAACCTCCAGTTGAACACAAAACTGAATTTGGTTTCTCGTTATAGGCTTTTTGGGTCAAGGAAAACGAATTTGCTGCTAAATTACGGATAGGAGTGATAAATTGTGCGTTACTTGTATCATGGCGTCCAAGATGGCGGCCGCGAGTACCCGCTAAAACCAAGAAACTTTTCAGCTGACTAGGTATAATTGTGGGTCACTATGTAATTTCGTGCAATTTATATATTAAAAGAAATATTAGTGTTTCATTTGAAAGAATGTGTATTATAGAGATAAAAAAAAAAGATTTATATTTTTTAAAATCATTTACTTGGTCAGAGTATTGCCGCTATTTTGAATATGTTTTCAGGCCTATAAATAACATGGCAATAAAAGCAAAAAAATGCCGTAACTCAAAAAATATAGTGTATCGAACTGATAGTTACTTCACCAAATATCGTTCAACTAGTCTACAATCTACTCCATTTTGATGGTTATAATTTGCATTGTGACGTCATAAACAAGACGTTTCTGCTTTTTTAACTTTGCATCTCATCAAAAATTTACCAATTATGTAATTCCGTGGAAATGGGGGAATTTGTGACGCAGAAGTTCCCTAGTTTGAGTTCCTGCCATACCTTAGGATGCTTTTCTTTCAAACTATGCATTGTTGACAAGTAGAGAGGTAGCATTCGGGAATAGTTAAGGTGATCATGAGCAAAAAGTACTTAATGAGAGGTTCGGTACTTTCTAAATGAAATTCGCAGTCTCGTTCTCGCGTAGCTTGCAAGTAATTCAAAATAGCTAGAACTTGATTCACGTAGTTCTTCATAAAGGTTTGAGTGTCGATGAAACCTTCTTCAGTTTTGATGTGTTCCTTATCTATCATTTCTGAAACGCGTGATACAGCATCCTTAAGATGGCATCTCTGGTCTTGAGATGCGTTTTTGTCAGCCTCATATGCTTCCGAAACCATAGCTGACAAGGCCTGCAAGTCATCGTGTTGTTCACGACAAAACTGAAGGAAGTCTTCAACGTAGAACTGGTTCAAAGACAAGAGTGTTACAATATGAGCCTCAAGGCCTCGATACGGATGCTTTCCATTCAGGATTTGGGTGACTACAGAAGGAGAGTACAATCCAGCCTCCACCCAGGATTGATCAATACCGCTGCTTTCAATGTATTTTCCTACAGCAGCCAGTGCCCACATGATTACATGGAGCTCCCCAGGTCCAAATATGAACTGATTCTCAATGTCTTCTCGTGACACCCACAACTTCATGGCCATTTCGTATAGCTGAAGATCCATCGAGATGCACGTAACATGGTCTGCTCCCATGATGAAGCATGATATATCCCTCGATCTCATGATCATAGTATACAGTACGCTGTAATCTGTAGGTGGCTGCCGAACCAAAGGTGGTACTAGAGATATGTTTGTGATTGTTCCTGGTGTTGAAAGGATGGAATTGAACATGCTCCACGTTCCTGGGCTGTCACTAACAACATAGTTCGAGACATCTCACTATCCAGATTACATTAAGATTGTTACTTTTGGCAGTAGCTTCACGTGAATTGCTTATAGGATAAGGCATAACTTTATTATGGACTTTAGGATTGGGACAGTTCAGTATGATAGTTTCTTATTTTGTTTGACTTATGGATCCACAATCTGTATAATTAATTGGCGACACTGTAGTTGGGCTGTTAGAATCAGCAGACTGAAATACTGCAAGTACTGTTCCTTTCCATTTACTGTGTCTTCCAAAAAGTTGATGTCCACTGCGAACCATACAAACTTTGGATTTCCATGACGAGTGACCACTGAGTTCTCGTTGTAAAATGTTCGCTGCATGGAAAATAATTCCAACATCTTCTTTCAGCGTAGACATTTTCTGGACCGTTGATATAGTGATATCTTTCGTTTTTCTGGACATCACCTGCTCAGCAAGCTTTCTGTTTTCTGTACAACTAAAATATGCTTGTGGTATGTTCTCTGCAATTAGTTTCTTGAGATGTTGCTTGTACATTGGTTTCTCCAGAATTGGCAAACCATTTTATTCGAGGATGTTGAGGTATGTTGTGTGAATATCATTCATATTGAGAATGACATTATCCTGAAGATCGAATGCTTGATCAATCGCATTCAGAAGTTCGATTTTAGATACAACTTGCAAAACTTTGATATTTTCTTCAGGCTTCTTTTGGTCTATTTGGCGTCTACATTTAACAAGGCACTCCAAATGATACTTCATATCATACGCGACAGCAAGCAATGGATTATCAGTACTTACTAAAAAACTTAGTCGCGCTTTCAGTTCTTTGTCCAAAGTCATTGCACCAATTCTTTAAGTTGTAATCCCATACTTGCTATTGTTACCTCATACAGGGTGTTATTATTATCCTCTTGACAAAGAACACACTTCTCCTTGTCGTATTTCAAGTTTCGAGAGGTTCTGCCACTACAATTCAACTCTGGAGAACTGCAACTTGCTATATCTGTTTTAGCAGTTGGCTGTCCTCGCATTTTTCTCCAAGCATCACCACTTTTCCCTTCTTGTACTGCTTCCTCAAACCTAGCCTTTGCTCTGTTAATTTTCTCGCTACTGGTTAAATTGCCGTAACACGCTTTGTGGAATGAAACATTTTTATCCATCAAGTTTTCAATCGAGAAATTGTTTAACCGGTTTACCAAAGGAGCATATTTTTTCTCTCCGTACCGAACGCGAACTTTCGCACACTCAATCACTTTCACTGTGGCATTTTTTGTGGGATTCAGTATAGAGTTCCTATATGCTTAGTTGCCTTTAAAGATCTGACATATTAGGCATAGAGAGAAATCTGGTTTCTTCTTCTTTGCAGGTGCCGTTAAAGGTCCTTCCATATTCACTGAGTGTTTACTTCGTTCACATTACCATCTGTAAGAGAGAAAAAAAGTAAACTTCTTTGAACATCACGACAGACTTAAATATTCATAAACCTGGGATTCACTGAAATATAACACTTATTTATGAATTTCCTTTTCAGAATATTAGTGAGGGCTGTTATGTAAAGGTATGGGATATGCTAAGTTTAACAGCAAATTAGTTTACCCTCACCAGAAAATCTATAACTAGACACCAAATTCGCTTCAGGCTTCAACAGGCAAGTTTCTTGGTTTTCGCAAGTACTCGCGGCCGCCATCTTGAACGCCATGATACCAGTAACGCAAAGTCGATCACTCCTATCCTTAATTTAACAGCAAATACGTTTTTCATGACCCGAAAAACCTATAACTAGAAACAAAATTCAGTTTTGTGTTCAACTGGAGGTTCTTGGTATGCGCGGGTACTCGTGGCGGCCATCTTGGACGCCATATTGGAAAATAGTATGAATAAAAAATGGAAACCTATCTCATTTTGATCATCAGCCTTGAAGCTATTAAACGTACATAAGTATTTGCTTTTAACAAAGATTCTGCACGACATCCCATATCTTTACATAACGACCCTCACTAACGGGGCAAGGAATGGAACCTCAGGTGGAAGTATTTATCAACTAAAAGAACTTTTTTTTTCACGAGGGGACGTCAGAGCAGTCAGATTTTATAATAGAATTTATCGTAGACTATTTACAACAATATGACCGTGATTTTTTAAATTTCCTTAATCTGACCTGATCTGACTAATTTTTTTTTCAGATACCAGTTTTTTAACGCTACTTTTTAAAGCTTCATTGACGACGATTAATACAATGGCCTAACAGTAAATGTAAATTATATAAACCCTTGTGGGATATTGTACAACGCATCATCTGCAAAGGAATCGATGTTCTGACGCTTCAAAAAGTCCAGTATTTATCAACTGATAAACATCTGTTGTTCGCGGCGGAGCATTTTGGCGCGAACTACGCGTCTCTTTTTTTTTCAAAGGGGGGAGGGTTGTCATGAGACGTTGTGGGATGGCCCTTATTTACAATAGACTGTAATAAAGTAAAAACAGATTTTTATTGCATTAAAAATAAAAAAAAACAAAAACGGAAGGCATGCGTAATGCACATTATACATTAACATTCCACTTCCTTGTATTATTTCCTGCAACTTTTCTTCCTGTTAACACTTGTTAATGTTTTATTCATGAAATATTCGTGTTTTAACCCGATTTTAATGAAAGGGTATTGCAGATAATTAGTAATACTGGTTGTTTAAGTAGATATATTGTTAATTAAATTTAAATTCATGTTGCGTACCGTTTTATTTTTTTTTTTCGGTTCTAAAAGCATTTGTAGCACGTATCCATTACCTGTGTTTTATCATTGCATTTCCGCGTAAAACAGGAATTTATTTGTAAGATGTACGTTTTCTATTTTTGTCGTTGCGATTGGAAATTGCTGCGGTTTTGTTTTTGTTCGTCATTCACTGTGTTTTTGTTTGTATGCTGTTGGAAGCTTTCAATCCCTTTTGTTGTTGTTTTGTCAGATGCTTTGAGAGAGTCCTCTTCCGTTCAGTTGATGAATTAAATGCAACTACAAATATTCCAATTCTTTGATTTTAGTGCTTTAAACATCTTCACCGACCACTGAAAAATATTTGAGGGAACGCTTTTTGCATGTGATGGTCTGTAATGAAAACAGAAGAGGTGCTGATTTAAAATTAGCGAGTTCAGTTTACCCCACTTATTTTTATAACCTTGTGACGCTGAAACTTTTGTTTACGCTATATTTCTGTTATACACACTTTTGGTGAGACTGAGTTTCATAATTGTGTACAGCGTCAGTTCTGATTCAGATATGAGATCTGACAATAAAATAATGAGACAAATTTTTGTTTTTGTATTGACAATCCTACAATAGGCCATATTCGACCTTGAACGTTTCCTCATTCCAACCACAACTGACTTGGTACTGCAATCACTTAGTTTGAATTGTCTGTTTGTCTTGTCGTGTTTTCTCTGTGACGCTCGTGACAAAACAAAATAATAATAATAAATATAATGGAATGTCGCGCAGCACTCGGCCATCACAGGTTTAATGTCAAACATGTGAATGTTTTATAAGCTAAATGGTTGCCAATAGAAAAGAAAAATGTCTTGTTACTTTATTGTCAGACCTATAACACTTGGGTTTCCTATTTTGTTCATTATTGAATGAGTGCATCATGGAGACAATTCCTTACATATGAATTATATTGACGAGGAATCGACATTTTGTAATGATCAAGCAAAAACATCCCCCTCTAAACTGCATCTTTTAGTCAAAAGCTTAATTCAAATCCATGTGTTGGGAACTACTTTTTTGTGATTTGCATGTTACGTTTTTATTTGTTGAAATATTAGCTCATTTGTGACCATGCTGCACAAAATTTGAGTGCCATCTAGCTACGAAAACACGCATGTCTCGACATTTTGTCAAAGAAGTATTTTTCTTGTTTCGTTTTGAGGAATTCTTCCGTTTAATTTTGACCATTTTTTTCTTCTACTGCATTAAAAACTTCAAAAGGAAATTATCACTAAATAAAACAACCAACGATGTGATTATCTGTGTTATTTTTCACGTCTACTTTGTTGCTCTTAAAGATTCTTTTGTAAATGTAGATTAATACGTTTCAATATTGTCAAATCTCCATTGAAATTAGTTTTAAATACAATACTTCTATTCGGCATAAGCCTATTGTGTTCTTTTTAATGGTTATGGCTAAAAGATGATGGAATATTTATTTTGAAATTGACATCTCTTCAATATGCAACTAATGTTTATTTTTAAAAAAAATTGGAACCAGGGAGATACAGATTATGTAAACTACGTAATTTCCAATGCTATCATTATAGATGTAATTGTATACAGAACCTTTTAATATTGATGCACAACAAACTGCTTCATTTTTAGGTCCCTTGAGAGCTAAGCTACAGCAAAAGAGACCTTCTAGTTCGATTCCCGCTCATTCTGGCCGTCTGTTTGTCCGTGTCTAGAAATTAAATCTCAGGAACTACAAGGGGTAGCGTGGTGCGTGAGGTGTCGTTGGAAAGGTCTTGCCTAAACTAGATCAGAGCTCCTAGGACCGTCCTGATTGGTGCAGTGGTTCAGTCTTGACAGCCAATTTGTAAAAAAAAAAAATCCTTCAAATTGCTTCTATTAGTGAGACCTATCTGCGCCAAACGCGACACAGTAGGAACATACTGCGGATGTTCCTACTCCGCAGGAACCCCGTTTTCAGTGTTGCCAGCCCATGTCAGAAATATATCTCTCGAACCATAAGGTGTAGAGACTTGCATGAAGTGTCGTTCGAAAAGTAGTCGAAGTGTACGTGCAGAAACAAAGAAAAGTTGTCTGTGGCGCAGGGGGCTTGTCCCCCGTACGCTTACATGAAAATCCTTGGTTGATAATAAGCGTTTCTCTAACGGGAAAGACAAAATATATAATAGCGAACAATTGTGTGTATATGCAGAATTTATTTCCTTAAGGCGTGGGGGGCATGGGATTGCCTCCCGATTACTTACATCTAAATTTCCGAATAATTGCAGTTAAACGTTTCTGTATGGGGGAAGTGCGAAATACAATAGCGAACATTTTTATATTGTTTTCATTCAGTTAGACCTAGCTGCGCCAAACTTGACATAAACATTATTCGATACAAGTAGTGTGGATTTTCCCGAACCTAAGCAGTGCATTTGTCAGTGTGGCCAACCTGTTTTATGAAAATTAATGCTTACGTGGCTAAAATGCTATCAAGCGTTTGTTAGTAGACTCGCAGCTCTAACTTTTTCTTTTACAAAACAATAATTTGTTAGAGTAAAATCGTAAAACAAAACACTATGGTTGACATACAATTTGAAGTTGTTCACCCATTAGTTGTAATAGATGATGATGATGATAATTATTGATTTAGATAAATAACAATGATAATTATGTGAACTGATAAGTTTTCGAAGTTTAGGTTATTTGGTGGGATCTTTTTCTTGTTTTCCAAAAACCCAACTATTTTGCGAACAGAATTAAGCATGGAAAACTAAAACAAACAGTGTATGGCTATAAACCGAATGTCGTGAGCCAGTAACAAAACTTAAAACAGAGAGAAAGAGAGAATGCATGCTTTTGGAAATAAAATCTTTGCTAAGAGATGGCAGAAGTTATGTTTGTACTTTCTAGATATTTAAATGATGTAAATAGTTTCTAATATTTCTATATATTATAATTTTAATAATAATATTTTTAATGTAGTGTGTTATAATGTGTTGAATTTTTTTTTTTTAACATTTTTATGTAATAGTTTACATGTAGAAGTGATTAAGATGCATATGATATTGTAAGCTTGTATTATAAGTAATGAACGAGCGTTGCGTTCTAAAGTTTCAGTAGCTCCAACTGAGATCCACTATTTATATCAAGGAATAATTACTCATAACATTTTGAATTGAATTTATATGGACTAGATATCTATGACACAGGTCGGGATAGCTTTTTGAGTATTATTTCGGAGCTATTCCGAAATAGGTTGAAGATAAGGAAGTCAAATGCAGAGAATTGGCAAGTATTCATCTCATAATTTTTATGACTTTCTGAAAGTAAAATTCCGTTTTGTTCAGGTTTCTGAAAGCTTCTGTAGGGATTATTTTTGCTTTCGGTTTCCGCGTAGAATAACTCCCGTTTTAAACCATATTCTTTGAACGCAATATGAGATCAACGTAGACTACAGTAAAGTTTCGCCTTGAGCAACTTTCTGCTTTATTCAGGTTTTGTTTTGTGCAAGTTTAACTGCACGTACTTTAGAAAATTGCAGTGTGGTCCTTGTGACCGGAACAAGACACCACTAAACGTGGAGCCAACACGTTGAGTGAAATATTTTCAGAAATATTAAATCTACTAATACTATCAGTGTCATGGTAACAACAATGACGAATTCCTCGACCTCTTTCCCTGGTTTGAATTGAAAAGTAGGCAAAATAAGCTTAATAATAGGCTATCACATGATTTTAACATGATACAATACATATTTATTATATACACATAAAACGGTACGATGTATATAGAAAGTGTGGTATACATTTCCAAGTTTCATTATAGAATGCGGATTTACAATGTGATGTTTGATATGCTTCTCTAGTTGAATTCATCCCTTATTATCTCAATCGAGAATTAGAACTCTCAAAGTTAGAAACACTTGAGTATACTTATAATAAGGTTGCCAGGATAATTCCAAACTCTTTTTTATAAAAATTCAATTTGAAAAGTAACAAGTTATAGTTTCCCTGACCATAAAGGTATTTCATCTCACTTATTGTAAACGAAAAAAAAAAGTTTAAAATTACATTTTAAGAATTTCATTACAGTATTTTGTAACACAACGCCAAATCCTATATTTATTTGTCTTTAGGTCAGTGCGATAAATAAACTTCTAAACAATCCGTTAACAATATTTTTATGTTTCTGACGATGTTAAAGTACCAACTATAATAAAATGTATTGACGATTGTCAGTTATTGCAGACAGAATTAAATGCTCTGATTAATTGGTGTAATGAAATAAAACTTATAATAAATGCAAGGTGGCAAATTTCACTAATGATGGACATAAACACTACAACTATTCAAAACAAAATAATATTGTATTTGTTAGCCTGGAAAATATATATAGGGTGTTGCAAAATAACACCGACAAACCTGCCTCACGGGATTACTGACATGAAAGTAGGAAAAAACAAGTATAAACCAACGAGAGTGCACAAATGCTTGTTTCGGCGCTATAGACTGCCTAAAGTGTGGCAAAATGAACTGGAGGACTTGATATTTCCAGTACCATTAACAGTAGAACTGAAACGGCATGGTACCCTCAAAGACTTCAATCCTGCTGTATTCAAAAATTGTGCAAAGGGGCGCTAGGGATTTCCCAAAGGAAATATTCCCAGACATTCTCTGGAGTAAAGGTACGTCGAAATAAGCACGTACAAGTTGCCGCAAAAAAAAAAAAATAAAAAAAAATAGTGTCACTTGCTGGAAGGTAGTTCCATTCAGGCTTATTTCGACCCACCTTTACTTCAGAGAATTTATGAGAATCCCCTATTTTCTTTAGGAAATCACTTCCACTCCCGTTGAACAATTTAGGAATATGTATTTTTGGATAGAGCAGCCTTAAAGCCTGAGAGTATACTATTTAAACAAATTTTTGTCTCTCAAAGATGAAATTAGGGGATTACCCTTACTTAAATGACAATAAACATAATATCATGGAAATAATTAGCACCGCTCTCAGCTACTTCCCTACTAGCTAGATCGCTCATAGTTACCAAGTCCATAACAATCTTAGAATTATCCAAAATTTTAAACTAGACGCAAGTGATAATAAATAATTAAAGAAAACTTATTTCTGATATTCTTCAGAGAGCAATATTAACCACCATCGAGTGAAACAGAAATAATTTTTACCTAAATATTCCACGACAAAGTCAATGCTATTCTTGAAGAATATCTGTATAATTTCTCAGATAAGAATTTGTTTAAAGTTTGCTGTCCTATAAATTAATTGAAATCTTCTATGTGGAAACAATGAATTTTAATTTGTTTTTTTCATTTTCTTTGTTACAGGTAAGAAATCATAAAGAGGACGAAAATATGAAGAAAGAGGAGTAAGAGAAGAAAACAATGCCATATTTAATTTTGGACAGGTGGTTAAATATGTTGCTGTTTTTGGTAAGTGTGTCCGAAAGAAAATAAGAAACAGAGCGTAGATAAATTTATGGTATGGCTACATTAACAGACAAAAGATTAAAGAATTTTATTCGGTCTTATCCTTTCAAGATCTCCACATAAATGAAATTAGCTATAGGCTAGCCTTCTGCCATGGCATTTTCATGATATTAACAGATTTGTAACTTTTGTCTGGAAGAAAAGCCAACTCACAACAGAGCGTTAAATTATTTTCATTTTGAAAGAAATTCTTGTACTACACATCAATATATCATTAATATCCTGCTTTGGATGTGCTAAAAAACCTCTTTGTGCTAAAAATGTGCTTAAAGCCTTTTTTTGAGGTCTCATATATGCATCTTGCCTGTACTCTTTTAACACACAAATATATATATATATATTATTTTTCCCTTGAATAAACAATAGTTGAAATTGGTAGTTACGTCACTGAACGTCTTACAAGGGAACCTTCCGAAGTGTGCATTTGATTTGTTCGACTAGACCCATTTCATATGATAGAGAATCTTTAGTGTTTATCTGAAGCTGGGAACAAGAAAAATAAAAACAACATAAAATCCTGATGAAGTTCTGGGTTTCTTAAGTGCAGGCATAGCATTTACACGTTTCATTAGAGTCAGTAAGTTCTAAATCTTGCAGTCATGTTTCGGTACTGTGCAAAGTTTTGCAGACGGCGTGCTATGCACCATCCTGTGGTGCATTCGACACGGCACGAGGTTTAGATTCAGAACTGTTTAGTGTAACAGTTACATTGAACATTCGATCCCAGTCCATCAATCGCAAGAGTTCTGAAAGGGCTTCAACGTATCACATGCCTCAGGTATGGTATCCGTCAGCGAGCAAATCATCTTTGGAAAAAGTTGGGAAACCATTGATCAGGACCTTTATACTTTGTACTAGTCCGACGTTCACATGCGGAACTGAGAACACCTCTGGAAAATTTCACTCGAGATGACTGACCTTAGCAAGACTAGAACCTGTGCCACTTTCCTAATACAGATCAGAGGCCAACCTCCTTTACCACTAGGTTTACTTTGGGCGCAAGAAGATGGAGTCATCGAAAAGTTCTTGACCTGATTGTGAAAGACTTGCTAGATGGTTGTAATGTTTACGTTACAGTAAATCAGACTAAGTTCTATTTAAGTTTGTTTCACTTAGGTGAGAAAGAAGTTAGTCCGGACCTCATTTGAAAACACCAACGAGGCATGTCAACCGAGGTAGTTGTGTGACCTAAGGAGTTAGGCCAGCGTCTCCAAGGTGGTGGGTTCGAATCCCGCCTAGAGCATGAATGTTCGCGGGTTATAACACACATTGCACTCACATAATCGAGATGAGGCGACGTCTGAAAGCTTAAAACTGGCCCATATAAAATAAAGTTTACCAAAGTTCCACTATCGCGGCATTTGTACGATTCAGGATAAATAACAGGTAAATCTCAGTCAGGATAACCGGATGCTGGGTTCGAACCCAAGGTATTTCGAATCCGAAGCCAACGGTTAAGACACTTTACGATGTTCCACTGACCGACTAGAGATAGAAAAAACGGGAAAACGATTAATGATCCAATATTTGGCGAAGAAGGACCTGACTCTAAGGACGCTCCACGAAACATTGGATGCATGATGGTATCCTGAAAAGGCCTAGGGATCCTATTGTATACAATTGTTATCTAAGTGACTGTAGATGTTAATAACTCTTTTCGTTTTTTAGAAGCGGTGTAGTTAAATTTACGGAACGATATTGTTACGAATGAGCTCCTGCGTAGCCTAGTCGGTAGCGCGCTCGACTTCAGTGCGAGCGGTCCCGGGTTCTATTCCCGGTGGGGGCTCAAAAAATTTCTGAGTTGACCCAGCATCGTGAGGACAACGGGGGAGCTGCTGTGAATAAAAGACAGTGGCGATCACAGTGACAGCTTCAGCTTTCCTCTCCCAACCCGTCTGGTCAGCGTGGGAGCAGTAGACCAACTCCTTCCTTCGGGGAGAGGCCTCATCCACTACTGGATTGAATATGGCTGTGATTTATTTTATTTATTGTTACGAATGTGAACCGGCGTTCTGAAAAAGCAACAAATTGTGCTATAAGACGAAGGGCAAATCAGATCGAGTATCATGTATCATGTAAATATTGTTGGTAGAGAATATTTTATTGTTTTGGAAAGCAATACACTTTGATATATTCTTGTATTTGAAAGTGAAAAAATATTTTTGTTAGCATATTTTTAACTCTGACTTCAAAATTGATCAATGAATATTGGATACATATCATTACGTGATAATAAATTCATGGCTCTTCACTGTATTTATACTCGCAGTGGATGAGTGATTTCGCACATCGTAGCTCTCAAATTGTCGGGTCGGGTTGTACCTGTGGCCCAAAGTAGTTCGACGCGACCCGACTACCCGACGTAGAAAGATTGAACGTAATTTTGGAATCCATTTTAATTTGTATGATCTGTCATTTGAACTTCCGATTCAAGGTAATTGTCTAAGCCTGTCTCAGGCGTGAGTGATGACATCCATCTTTGAGGTAGAGTCCAAGACTTACAAGGGTGTACCATACCAGCTTTCGCATGAAGAAATCCCTCGAGAACTTCTGTCAGACTATCCGACAACAGGATCTGAAACAACGTGCTTCCTCGGTGCCTACCCGAAGTCCACGCCTGTAGGCAGTAAACCACGGGGAACTGAGTGGATTTCAAATAACATTTTCACCACCACCTATTTGTCCTGTCTGTATCAGTCAGCAAGAAGAGCTTTTAAACATAAAGAGTGCGTCGAAAACAAGCACATAGGCCCTGCATATGCGCCAAGTTTAGTTTAGTGAGCTAGAATAGACAGCTGCTACTCAGATCTTGTTTTTGCTACAGAAAATTAACTTAAATAAGATGGTCTCTGTTTTATAATAAAGAAACATTCTTGCTCACCGCACGCAAAGAGGTGGCTGGTTGTGCTGGAAGATGCAACTACGACAAGACCACTTTCATATGAAGCGAACTCTGGTAAGAGTACAGCTCATTTTTGTTTTAATACGAGGATGAAACACGTGCCAAATAGCTTGAGAGGTGGATAAAAGTTTGTCGTAAAAAGGCAACTACACTCGGTATTATAATGAAAAAGGCAAGATGGCTTCCCTCTTTCATGTATACACACACACACTCGTTTATATATTCTTGGTAACTTCATTTTTATTCTTGGTTAAAACTCAGGAAATTACATATTCAGGGAATTGTGCAGGTCCTTTGTCGACATCTAAAAGTTATTTCGGTGAACTTTTCTGGGCTTCGTTTTATTTTTGTGGTTGTCGTATAAGTGCTATAAAATTTTTCAGTCATATAACTAGGTCTTGTGAGAATGAATTAAATTTTCTACAACTGAATCTTCCTTCATTGTAGTTTTTTTTTATCCGTTTTAACGATTGTACACTTCTCTTTATTCCACACTGTTCTTATGTCACTGGGAAAATAGATTCACGTTTCGAATATTACTATCAAATATTTGTGGATCATATGTGTCCACCATTGTATACGAGGCTATAAATTTAAGAGTTTCTTCACAAGATATCTTCATAAAAAATAACTGACTTGAAATGAGAGAAATCTTCAGTAAATGATTCAAAGTACTATAGGCCCTAATATATTTAGTAGTCTCTTTGTTAAAAAAAAAAAAGATGGAAGCTTTTCGGACATTATAAATGCTCTAATTTAATATTTAGTTTTATTCCTGTGGATTTTTAAAGTCCTACGTAATTCCTTTGTGTTGTCATGGCAACCGAAGTGCTGCCTATGTAAATAAATGACACAGTCGTACTCACACATTACATGAGGAGAGAGAAATTATTACAACAAAGAACCACACAGGAAGGTAGCTTGCATTCATATCGGCGCGTATCTTTTTGGCTTCGAGGAAGCTTCTTGTTTCACCGCAGCGCCCAAGGCCTTATTTAAGGTGCCATCCCAGCATGTAATGGACTAATTCGTGACGCCATAAATCCCTGTTGTTATGACGACCGCTAGACATTTGGTTTAAAAAAAAACGGCAACCACGCTGGGGGTTGATGGGAGGCAGAAAAGAATTCAAAAGTATTAGTAAGGAAAAAAATAGGAATATCTGCTAAACAAATTTTTACCATTCTTCACCACTACCTTTGTAAAGGTGTGGAATAACATGTACTATAAACTTGAAGTTCAACTCGCGTGGGAAACCATAATAAATCATGCTTAAGTTAGGGTTCAGGTTATGTCACGCATATTTTCCGATTTTGATGAAATTTGGCACATTGATGCTTGATAGCGTTCTTAGTACAAATTCCAATTTACAGATTTCTAGACCACCTGTACCCAGAGTTTCAAAGTTTGGTATGTTTTATCCTCAAATGCTGTCGCGACCGACACTTTACGGAATTCCACACTTATCTGAATTTTATTTTTTTAAGTCATGCTTTATGAATTGTAAAAGACAAGAGTATGTGTTTCTGATGTAAAATTCATCCTAGAATCCAAATTTGAACATTGTGGTAGAGGCCAATAGTTTTTGATATATCGGTTTATGATTGCAAAACATCCAGTTTCTGAAATGGTGTTCATCTTGCAACATAATACTGTGAATATATCAAAAGAAAATAGAAGAGAATAGGTCGTACAGTCAAATTTCAGCTAACAGGAAATACTGAACCAATCAGAATTTCAGTTTAGAAGGATCTTTAATAAAGCCCTCGCCGCTACCTTTCCTATCCCCTCCTCTAACCTATCCCGGCCTTAGCCAAAGATACCTAAAGGCCTTCAATCTAATGAATTCAATCTAGAATTAAGATATATTTTTAACATTTTTTTAAGAAGCATTCTTTACTTTATGCTTTGTTTTTATAACTGTCGAGCGGGCTTACTTTCTAGATCTTTGAGGATACTTTGTTTCGGATGTAAGAAGGAAGTAAATGTTTTATGACGTTCTATTTAAGGATAAAATATTACTCTGGTAAACTGTTTTTATTCTTTTTTATCACTTTTCTTTTCTATATTTCTCTTTCACTGCATCTCTCTTTTTTTTTTCTTCATTCCATTCTCATGTGTAGAATTTATGATCAAATATGTCTCTACTGTTGCGGGTTAAGGGGGTAATAACCTGTCAAGGAAGAAATTAAACACTACCAGGTGGCTCTGTTAACGTTTGAAGAATTGGCAAACATCTCTACTTGCCAAAAGAGTCTGTGAGTAGGAATGGGAGAAATAAAGTGTAAGCCTAATACAGTACGTCAAAATGAACACGTTCCAGCTAATGGAGCTGAAACCGGAATCTGTTCTCCAATCATCCTGAGGGAGGGGGTGGAGAAGAGGAAAGCATTTGACCCTTTTGTCTATCCCCTTTTTCGCCTCCCTTTTTTTTCTGGAAGTAGATGGCCTCTATCTGGAATGTGTACCTGTCTCATTCGTTTCAACCATTTTCCATCTTCTCCACCAGATGTCTCTTCGTCAATCTATCTATTTTTCAGTTGTATCTCTCTCTCTCTTCTTACTCTAGGGACTAGGGCAGGGAATTTTAAAATGTAGGATAGTGTGTGTGTGTTAAGGGGAGAAGTGTACTAGGGACGGGAAGATTCTCGTGTTTCAATTTCACGGGGAATGACGGTAATTTGCTCCACACGTTCCAGCGATTTGTTTTGACGCCTAAGACGAACTGGATTTGATGGAGAAACATCAATTGTAGGACTTAGGTCTATTATTTTATCTGCTTGCTTCCTTTTCCCAGGTCTCGATAACCAAGTATTAAG
Organism: Lepisma saccharinum; assembly: GCA_022664845.1. Classification (NCBI taxonomy): domain Eukaryota; kingdom Metazoa; phylum Arthropoda; class Insecta; order Zygentoma; family Lepismatidae; genus Lepisma; species Lepisma saccharinum. The sequence continues at coordinate 6,553 of JAGDQP010028202.1, read as the reverse complement.
GTGTACGAAATGAAGTCTTCCGGTTTTCTTTGTAATTGAAACAAAGCCCTTCATGCGAAACGAAATACAGTTTTTGGGACTACTGGTATGTTCAATTAATAACTTTTCTCTTCGTTTCCTACAGGTTTAAGATACCAAATATTGTTTTCACGTATAGGATGGTCTAATTACGAACAAAATTGGTCCATCGTTCATCTTATATGGTCATAAATTACGACATATCAGTTTGTTTGACTTGTATGTCATAGTATAGTATTTCTTTCCCGGAAAAGGCGTTGGATACATTCTTAAAGTAAATTCAGATGCAATAAGCTTGCGGCCGAATAAGGGTCTAAATTACATTTTTTGGAGGGTTTTTGAGTTTTTATCCTCCGTTACACCAGACAAATATAGGAATTGTACCTTCAAATTAGGCCCTGGACAACCCCTTCCCCTACCCTATCACAGCCTCAGATACCTAAAGACCATAAAATCAATTCAAAATTTAATTCTAAAATTCATCATCTAGAGTTCCTACAATTCAGTGGTTTTACGAGCAATATGATTGTATATGCAATAGTACTATGCTATATTCAAACTCGATTTTCTCAAAATCTGTCAGATGTAACATAGATCCTTATTCGTCCGAACGCTTAACCTTTTTTATCAATTCATATTTTGGCGAATCAAAAGCAAATTGTAACCAGATATTAAATTGTTTCTTCGGCAGGCTTTGGAGATGAGTGGTTACGCCTGCTGCTTAATCAACGAATGTAGAGTTGATTGGTCGTGTGAGCTCAGTTGAAGAAAGTACACTCAGATTCATTTTATATGGCCAATGAAAAATATTTAATTGAGTCAGACATTTGCACAATCTAGCGACAACGAACTAGCTGAATATATATGTAACGTTAATTTAAACTACATCGAATGTTTTCGTTGTTGTCATATTGTGTGCAAATAGTCGTACTTAAAAAGTTCACCTGCCGGATATTTTCTATGAATCGGAGTATACATAAACAAAGATGTGTTGATTTCAGGATGGGCAACCAGTTTTATTCATTGTAATGATTGATTGATATTCTCCCTGAAGATAGCCTTTACAATATCCTTTGAATTTGAGATAAAAATGTGATCCAGTGATTAGTGTAGCTGACTTGAAATAAGCAGTAAGGAGAATTTACGGGTTCGATTCCCCCTCACGATATTCACCTAACTAAAGGTTTTTCAGCATTTTCCTAGTTTCTACTAGACGAGTGCGGTATAGTATCTAAACGATGGCCTGGGCTGCTTTCTTCTTCCTTTTCCCAAATGAGTGCTCGTCGAGAAACGTCCTCTCTCAGACAATGTGACGGACTTACGTCACAGGTACATGTTCATCCCATAGAAAATATATAGAATAAAATAATGTTCTTTAAATATATTTATTTGAACTGATATATTCTGAGATTCTACATATTAAACAATTGAAGATCCCAACGTGATAATCCGGAACTATTCTGGTCTATTTGGGAGTCATTTAATCTTACAATATTACAGAGAAATGAGGAAACGACCATTAGTTTTGTAATTGTATGGGCTTTTCTTCATCACATTTTTGTGATGATAAAGATAACGCCAATAATACATTAACCTTTGTCTCCTACATCCTTAAACTGACATTGGAAAGTAACTCAGTTTTAGAGAACAAATTGTGTGTTGAATATTATATTTAATCCGGAATATACAATTAAGGTATTTCAACGTTAAATTGGATTATTGTAGAGTAAACGACCTCTTAGATTATTTATTAATACCCTCGCTCTCTTTACAGTGTTCGCTACTCATCACGCATGAGATTTTGCCGTGGAATTAACCCCCTAAAGATAACTTGGAACGGAAAGAGACTTCCTGTGTTTTCTGTGCACATACGGAAACAAGCTTTTTCCTTTTTCGTTCATGAGCTGAACCAACTTATTTTCCCCTTGTATATATGTGTGTGGTGTGTTCATCCTAAATACGTCTTAACATCTCCCTCCCCTTTTCTCATTTCAACCCGTTTTCCCTTTAGTAATGTACTCTTTGGGCATACATAAGCTCTTGTGAGCTCTTTTTTATGCATCCGATGGAAGCGCCGTTTCTAGGAGATGATCATTCATGCTTTAAGTTCGATTTTTCTGTTCTTTTCGCTTTCGTAATCAGATTTACGTAAATCCGTCCTCTGTGAGAGAGTGAGAGCGAGAGAAAGAGAGAATCCGGAATAGGCTTCTTTGAAAATCGAGTCTTTTCCTTGCGTTTCACATCCATAGTGCGCGCTTTTGATGTTCATTTGATCGGGAGAGAGAAAGATAGAACGCGATGTGGGTATAGAGGACAATTGTGTTTGAATTGTTCTTTTTCTGTCTTTTCATGTATTCATTTTTGTCCTTTTTCTGACGGAGTAATAAAAACATATTTATTTTCCCTTCGTGTATGTTATACATTTAATAATAAGGCTAATGTGCATGCGTAGGTTACCTACAGAAAGAGAGAAAATATTTCCCATAGTCTCTGGTTTTATGTTCGACTGTTTACCCGGAGAGGAAAGCATGTCTTAAGGCTGTTTAGCAATGTCTTCCTAATTAGAGGCCTAATTGAATTTTATTCTATTTGTGGCCTTTAGGCATTTTTGGTTGAAACCAGAATACGAGTGAATGCAGGAATGACCTAGCTTGAAAGTACCATGCTGGCATTTGTCTGACGTGACTGAGAAAAATCTCTGAACATCTTCAATCGGGTGGACGGCCGTTGAGCGCTAATATTGGGAAGTCAGTTCTCTACCAACCAAACAACGGCTGTTGTGCTTGTTAATTTTAAATTAAATTTATGGATGAGACAAGTCTCTTCACAATTGAAGGATGACGTTACTGGACGATTACTACCATTAGGAGATGTGGAGGTAAGTCAGTCAATCGGGAGGGCGTGGGTTCGATCCCAGCTGCTGACCATCCTGAGTAAAGCTTTTCCAGGGTTTTTCCTCAGTCACACCAGGAAAATGCTGGGATGGTACCGTCAACATAGGACCTGGCCTACCCGTATACTTTCCCTTCCCCTATCTCGACCTGAGCCTTAGATGACTAAAGGCTATAAAATAAAATTCAATTCAAAGTAAGACAATCAGAGTATAACTCTCTGTACCATTAGCCTGGAGGTACTGAAGGAAACTCTAAAGAACCATAGTCACTGTGACCATCAGCAGGGGTCGAACCCACGTGTCTTCACGGTATCCATCCAGACCGCGACGGTTCAGAGTTGTTAAGTTCGTTCATTTTTACGAAAAAAAAAAAAAAACAAGAAATATGACATATTATTATCAAGTTTGCTCCAAGGTGCCGTTGAAGAGTTTAATTTTTACCAAAGCATGGACTAAGTCACAAACCTAACCGAAGCCGGAACTGGTAGCTAAATCTTGTAATCCAGGAAGCAAGTGACGGTGGTGGGCAGAGAGAGACTGCTTTAGCCACAACTATAATCACAAATTGGTATATCGACTTGCACTATGCCTCCAATTCAAACTTGAGTTTTGGTTGGATCTCACGTTAATAGAAAGTCCAGTCCTCTGAAACTACATCCTCGATAGGAAGAAAACCAAAAAACAAAGAAAACAAATCAAAATTGTACTTTCTGTTCTGTTCCAGTTTAGGCCATCTGACCGTGAATGCTTTGTTATGCAACCACATGTGCAATTAATTAATGTGGGTTGCATACCATTAAGGGATTTCGGGGAGTTTTTTTTACAACAAAATCACAACGGATTAAAATGGAGAATGGAAAAAGAGAGGGAAAATAAGCCTGCAAAATTCCCAAAATGATGAAAAAATCCCGTTTTCAAGTTATTTTAACAAAATATTCCCGCATTCCCACCAGAGTGTCGAGAATTCCACATTTTTCGGTAAATTTCCTGCCGACTGACAAGACTGAACATTCGGAAAGGTTACTTTGTTTGTCTCGTAGCCGAACGGGGTCAAGAAAGTTCCATTACGTGATTTGGGACGACCTTCAGTTTGGCGGTGGCGAAGGAAAAGCAACTGTTGAAGGAATATGTGGTAATTCTGCCTGACCGGTTCGACCCTTGCTCCGAAAATATGCAAGAAGGTATTCAACTGAACAAGTAATACGCCGTCAGTCATCCACTAAACAATCAACGTCATCTTACTCAGATAAGCCATATTACCCTGTGCTGGTTATCAACAATGGTATCGGTATTCGCTGAGTTCAGCGCAGCATTCTATACTGCTTTGAATTAAGAGGTACTAGAGTTCAATTCAGCTTCAGCTTGGCGCAATGTTCCCTTTATGTTTGTTCTTACTGTCCATCTCGTTCAACGGCGGGCCCGTTTTGAAATACCTGTTGATGTTTCGGAATATGCATGTCCAGAATTCATATATACTTGGTGTATTTTTGTTGTTGTTGCGTGAATAAATCCAAGAGCATTGGTTACCTGCGAGAGCGTGCCCTACCCTTTTGGTCCCTACAATCTCTCAGGGGTCGAACGGAGAAAAATATGTCCCCAACAATACATTATACTATAAAAAGAAAAGTTTTCTTAAATCTGAGAAGAAAGTTCTTATCTGTGCACCCGAGAAACAATCTTCTTAAAACTGAGACATCAACGTTCTCATTTAATTTAAAATAAGAGCATACCAGTTTAAACCAGCATGTTCTGATTTTAAATTAAACTATTCATGTATAATTTTTAAGAAAATTATTTCTGGGTCAAATTAGAAAGAGGAGTTTTTTTATAATGTACTACCCGATGGGCGAGATTCCTAAGTCTTACAGAACATGAAGAATTTGACTGTGTCCATTTGCACCAGAAAGAATATCGGAAACATTCAGTGTACTGCTGTATCTGGTATGAAGCGTCCACAGAAACAGCATGCTGTCATTTTTTGTTTTTGTTCTTACTGCTTTTTGTTATCTCATAGGCTTTGTTTACTCATAATAACTAAACAAAAAGTACATCCAGAGGTACTGGATACAGGGAAACTAAAAATAGGGGTATAGAGGAAGGGGATAAGTGTTGGAAAGTTTAAATATGATGTCCTGAAAATTTTAAGAAAAGTGGCTTAGCGTGTTCTGTCCGTAGATGTTCGCGTTTGAGATATATAAAAAAAAACGATGCGATGCATGTCCTTTTTTCGAAGGAGGGGGGAAAAGAATGTAAGCGTGTGCTTAAAAATGAGTTTACAGTTTGGACAAAGCTTAAGAACCGAAGGGGGAAGATTAAGACAGAGGAATTCATTTCCCTGTCATTGTGCTGAAAGAGAATTGTACATCTCTGCCATGTCGTTTCCTAAATTCAACGCCAAAAATAATAATAATAAAAAAATATAATGGAGCAACTCCATATTCTTCTTCTTCATAGTCAAAACAATAGTGTACGCAAGAACAAAGAAGCATTTTTCACGGACATTGTTAAATATCTAGACATTTGTCTTCGTAAGTAGATACACTCTTAGTCATGTCTTTTCAGAATGTCAACTTAGAAAGATTTTGAATGAGATGGGAGAACCACGACGGCATTTTTTGGCAGGAAATTGTATTACACATTTCAGTTGATTCGGTACTGAAACTTGGATTTGAAGGAGAACTTAGGCATGTTAGTTTTAATAAGATCTCCTTTAGAAATGAATTAATTGAATCCTTAAATATGGTTGGCTCAGGCAGTAGTATCTATTTTTTTTTTTCACCATGTAGCAGCAGTGGTGATGACATCAGACTTATCTCCATTTACGGACCACAGGTGGAGGCATGACTTATTGGACCCTTTTTCAATAAAATAATGTAGCATAATGAAACGTGTATCAGCCAGTCTATTTTTAGCCCACCTTTGGCGCTACCCTTGAGTAAAGTAGAAGGACGAAGAAAAAATATTCAGCCAGGCGTGAAGAGGATAGCCAAACCATTGGCGCTTTCGAGCCAGCGGTT